>KZ269991.1:105331-177519 GCA_002249935.1 Onchocerca flexuosa | reverse complement strand
TACGCAGTGTTCATAATCAAGCAGCCTAATAGATAAATTAAGCAGCAAGCAGTGTTGTAACTCGGATTCATTCAGATTCATTTTTAATCTCAATTTGCTTCTGCTGAGATTTCTTCCTTTCTTTTTTTTTTTTTTTTTTTTTTTTTTTTTTTTTTTGAATATCTTCAAAGATTAATAAATCATTCAATTCAATGAACAGAAATTTTTAAAAAACGTTAAGTTCGCCAATCTTACCTGGCATGAAGTAACATAAAATTATACATAAGGAATAACTGGAAACGATCTGCACCATTTTTTTTTTTAAAGAAATCGTTACGTCTTTCTATTCACGGCAATGACAAAAATGATCAATAGTAAATCACAGCAGCTCATCACTTCTTTATTCTTTATCATTTTCCGTGATTACACAATTAAAAAATTGAATTAAGCCTTGTGAACGACACTTATTTTCCTAATCATTCTGCCGAAAATTTTCTGAAAAAACTCCTGGGAATTCTTGAAACTTACAGATTTTATAGCACAAAGCATTAGCGAACAATAGTACTTCTGCATGATCAAGTTGTTGCTATCATCAATAGGAATATAAAATACTGCTGCGAAAAAATAATTAAAGTTAACTGGAAAAACTGATGAGAAATATAAATAAAATAAAATTAAATTTTTTGCATTTTCAGGATGAGAACGATGGTAGAGTGATAAGAAATTTAAGTATAAAAACATATTGTAATTAAGATAACTAAAAAAGAGAAATTTAACACTTGTAAAAGGGCAGCTAGTGTCTCAGTGATAAAAGGTGATGATAGTAGTAGATATTATTGATACGAAGATTTGGGAAAACGATGGGATACGATCGGGAAAGAATTATAACAAAATAATGCAGAGGAAATCACATAAAAACCATATACACTATTGTCGGCGATTGACTGTGTGAGATCCAGCAATGAGATTTCAATGAATGAAGATTTTTTGGATTCTGGAGATCACGAAAAAAAGTCGACGAGAACAAAAGTCTGAGCAGTCCAAACATCATACGATTTTTATCATTTGAGAATCTATATCGATTCTGAGATAGCATTTGATTTAAATCTAAAATATCCCACTAATACCAGTGACAAACCCATAGTTCAAACTAGTAATACTGCATACTTACTCAGCTCCTCAGACAAAAGCGAACACTTCTCATCTCAGTTACATATCAAAACTCAAATTTCAGCTCCTACATATCATTCTGAATTTCAAAGCGTTCTGCGAATTGGAAAATAAGCGATTGAATCAAAAAGATGACAATGATAATTTTGGTGAAGGATTTAGAAGATGAAAGTACTGAGCAGTGAAAACACTTCCATAAGTTCAGCTTGTCATCGAACATTTGAAGTATTAATATGAAATTGAAATTTGTAAAAAGAGGATTAACATAATCTTGAGATATACTTTCTTAATTATTCGTCAATTTAAAACAACTATTTATTTTTTGTTAAATAAATCTTAGAACCGCTGCCATGTAGCAATGGCAGGTAACAAAAACAATGTAGCAATAGGAGGTAACATAACGAAAGATTTCAATTGAAATTGTATTCTAATGCCCAATGATATGTTAAATATTGCAATATTCGGAATATCACATTTGTCTTGAACTTGTCAGTGATCTATCGGGAGAGTTAAAGCAAACGAGTTCAAAGTAAAAGTCAAGACTGTTTGTCTTTTCAAGAAATGAGGTCATATAATAGAAATAGGTGTCTTTCTGTTCAAATTAATTTTAAAGTATCGGATTATTCATTTAATAGCTAACAAACTCCTGAAAAATCAATCTTAACATTGCGAAAAATCAGTCTTAATAAATCAATCTTAACATTTCTGTGTTTTCGATTACGTCCGGTAAGGGATATAATGTCAAATATTTTCTTTCAATTTTTGAAATCACAAACAACAAATGGTATTTTAAGGACCTCAAGATTGAAAAAGTCAACCCATAACAACAGCTAAACTTCTCCTTCTATATACAAAAAACTTATTACAGCTTGATATCCTTGATCTGAACCGCATTGTAGCCAAATGTTAAAAAGAAGCCCAGTTCAAATATGTCCTTTGCAAATTTTTAAAAAAGAAAAAAGATTAATGAACGAATAATTAAAGAGAATCGACAATTATTAGAAGTGATAAAGAAAACAGATTTATTTCTGATATAATCCATTACACAAAAAATTATTACCACTGATAGTAAAAATATCGAAGAAGAGATCTCAGTTGTTGTTATCATTATAGATCATTATTTTTCTTTTAGTCAAGTTATTCGTCATCTTCCTTTTTTTAGAGTAAAAGATAGTAAATCAAGCAAATAATTCGGAATCAAAGATTTGTTAAAACATTATTTGACTTTATTGTAGCTCTTTGTTTGAGAGAATAAGAAATACCGCAAGAGACTTATTTCTTCGAAAGTCTTTTGAAATTTCAGCTTTTAATGAAAAAATAAAACACTATTGTAGAATCGGCTGTGTTATTCCAATAGGAATGATATCTTTATTATGATTATAAATTAAATGAGAAGATATTATTGAAGTGTTCATAATAATGAAAAAATCATATAAACTGCAGTTACTGCCACTTTCATATTTTGATTCAATAGAGAAACGAATTATGAAAATGTTAAGTCATTCCGACTTGTGACTTATTGCATGGGCTTGGTGAAATATTTTGAAACCATTAGCAGGAAAGATATCTTCCTTAATAGGAAATCCTATACTTAAAAAATGCATTGGCTAATTATCGAAAATTCCAATACTGTATCTTTTTGTGCCGTTATAAAAGATAATACATTCCTTTTGAATATAAATTTTTGAAAGATTGATGAAAGCTCTTTGGAAATTATTACTTGAAGTTCATCTTCGGTATAATCAGCAATAGAAACTGTATTCTGAAATTCCTCACTTTATTGCTATTAAAGATGAAATACAATGATAGTATGGCCTCCTTAAAAATTGAATCAATATTCTGTGCCTTCCAAACATTTAGAAAAAAGTTCTGCCTTGTCATTCACTGCACAAGATAGTTTTTTCTTCTTTGCAATAATTTTTTTTCATCCGGAAAAGATACGATTTCCTGATTAGATTCGCTTTGTCCCCATCAAAAAAAAAGTAAAATTGCCGTTTCCCACAATCAAAAAAGATTCCCATAAATGAGACGAAATATTCTTAGATAACATACCATTTGGTTACAGTTTACTTGTAAAGGTGCTTGAGAAATAACCGAAAACGAGATATCAAGCCTTTTATCCTAACGTAGAGAGAATCCACCAATGATTCATTCCATAAACTTATTTGAATAAATGTTTGCAAGAAAATTATGAAACGTAAATAGTTTGCAGTATCGACAATCAACTTCATCATAGTAATCAAATGTCCATAACACCAATAATACACAGATCAGAACAGTTATACATGATCCAAAAACGAATTAAGGATTTCATTATTTAGAAACAAATCTCTACAAAAATATCCATCCCACCTGCTCTTCATAAAATATCGTTTGATAAAACATTGATTAATATAACTTTTCGTATAATGACATAAATATGTTTAAAAATAATTATGAATAAGAGATATCCTGTCAAATTCTATATTATCGATCTTCACTAAATTCTATATTATCGATCTTCACTAAGATCTTTCGAGTTTAATGAAAAAATTGATAATTCTCAGCTACCGGGCAAAGAAACAGTACCAAAATTTGCTTGTACAAACAGAGATGAATCACTAAATCAATTTCAACAGTTGGAAGTGCATCACTCTTGTGATCAGACAAATAAGTGTTAGGGCAAAATGTGAAATTAATTTAACCATATAAATGTAAAGATAGTCCACAGAATTTGCACCGGTGAAATATTAATCGGTTCATTCATGTATGTCGCGAAATTCTTAATCAGTAATGATAACGCTTTTCTGTCACGAAAGATAAATTATTAAAATTAAGGAATTTAAACTGATAAGAGAGCAAAAGAACATCGAAAAGGTAAATTCAAATACGATGAATAGCTTCTAATTTTTTGCGAAACAGCAGAATTTTTAATGAAAATATGATAATAAAATAAATTAAAGCAGCAAAATAAATTAAAGCAATATCAATAAGCTTGAAAGGAAATATAATGAGATTTCTATAGATCATAATTCTCAAATAATATGAATGCTTAGCTTTGAAATAAGACAGGATAATGGAACGATCAAACATATAAATATTTGCTAATTTTTGCAATTGTACTTAAACATTTAAATTATCACCATAAAAAACTGAAATATCGTACATTTTGGAAAATCGCCGAAAACTAATCAATTAATTTTCCTACATCTACTACAAAAGCTTAAAAACACTTCTCATTTTTCGAATATTTATATCAGATAAAGATTTTTTTTTTGTAAGAAAAAAAAATTGATTCAAGTCTAAAAGATTGGTGCAAGAAAATTAAAAAAAGAAATCACAATTATCCTAATGTCAGAAAACAAGCAAGAGAAAACAGATTAGAGGAACTTTTTCAAAATCAAACAAGAGATTTAAGAACAAATAAACAAACCACAAGAAAAGTAAAGCTCAGTAAGTGATTGTCAAACAAATAACACGGCAAACAGACAAATTAAACCAAACTAATAATAGATTAATTAGAAAAAACAAATAATGATGACGAACAACTAAGCAACAAAGAATATTATATAAAACATAAAAGTCTATGAGGTTAACACATTTTGAGAGAAATAAAGAACATGATAAACGGATCCATAAGGAAAAGTGAATCAATTAGCATAAGCCAAGTGCAGTTGAAAGATTAGTAATATTAACAATGAGCGGCAGAACATCTGATGATGATGAGAATTCAATCGTTAGCACCAGATCCAATCGTTTAAATGTTTCAAGCACAGCTTGAGCACGCCCTTTATAGTATGTTACGCGAGCGCGATCACTGATCGCTGCAGCTTGCTGAAATCGAAACAAAGTTTTGCAAAAGAAACTTGATAAAAATGATGAAGAAATGGCGATTCTTAAAAGCGAAATTAATGCACGAATTATTTGTCCTATTTTAACTATAGGTGTTTTAATTTCTCTCTTTCTATGACAATGGCCTTGTTATTGAATGCTCTGTTCGATGAGTTTAGTATTTAAAAGATATTACTCAAGTTATGTCTTCTTAGACTTCAAACTGTGCATTATACAACAAAGGTCAGCGCCATAGAAAAATTGGAAAAAAATATTGTCTAAATACTTTCAGCAGAAAAATAATAATGAATTAAGCGAATTCGAAAATTCTAAATTAGGTCCCTAATTATTCCACCATTTCGAATTCCACTTTAAACAGATATATTAATTCAATGATCTATTGATCGAAAACTGACAGATCATTGAGCTGATTAGTCTAATTTAAAATATAATTCTTTCGTAGATTTTGTAGAATTTCTTACTTTTCCTTACTCACTTTAGTGACTTTGTAGACTTTTCAAATCATTCGCCAAGAGAGATATCTTCGATTTAAATTTTAAATTTCAAATTTGTCTCAGGGAAGTCTTTCTATCCCTCAAAAATCTACATATTTTAAAAGATAGGAACTTTCTAGTGAAATATTCACTGCATCTTTCTTCAAGTATAATAAAAGTCATGCGTGAAGTGTTGATTAGTGCTTTATAACTTCCTGCTATAGAAAGAGAATGAATTATCGGTGAAAGGCCAATTTTATCCTATACTGATCGAAAGATTGTAATGGTCCTTTATTCTTATTTCAGACAAGTATTATCGAGCTGGATCAATTAGAGCTTAAAAGATGATTTAGTTAGAAAAATATTTCATGAAGACTTCGAGAAATTTCAGTTCTTCAAAAGTTCATTGCAAACTTTTAAACGAATCTTTCAAATAAAATTGCAATGAAACTCTTGAAGAACTAAAAGTTTTCAAGACTTTTATGAAATATTTCTCTAACTAAATATTTCGTCTCCTAAGCTGTGAATGATTTAATGCATAATGCTTATTTAACGTCGAAAAAGTATGGTCATTGTTGTTCTAATTTCGCACCCGACTATCTTCATTGTTTCGGATATTTCACATTTCTTAAGACAAATTTGAATTTTCAATTCTAGCTTTGCTCCAGAACGTATTTACATGCTTTCTTATCCACAAATGCGTGGAAAAGCAAACCTGTGCCTCTTGAGGTGTGAAACCAATCAAATCACTTATTGCATTGTTATCTACCAAACAGTCAAGTGCATCGCAAGTTTCGTCAGCTATACGTAGAGCTGCTGTCCAGCTTTGTCCAATAAATTGCAAACCAGCATGTAATTTGCAAAAGATAGGCTAGAAATGAAACATTTTGAAATGAATTGAAAATCTGTTCTTATGAAAAAATGAAAAAATTAAATTCTCGGAAAAAAATAAAGTTTGGGAGGCCATACGATATATTTTCTTGAATATTGACTGATCCCAGTTTCGTGAGCTTTGCATCTAATTAGTAGAAAGCTTTATTCTCGTAAAATACATAACTTCGATGCATTCATTAAACTTGAGATGGTAAGTTTATATTCAGAAGATCTTTTATTCGTCTTTCTAAGAAAAGAATGCTACTAAAAATGCTTTGATCTTTAAATGGAAATTCTTCTTGCTAAAAATCTGCCGTGATCAAAGCAACTAGAAAAATACCTGCACTCGTTTACGATGCGCGACTAAGCAATACTTTCGTTGATGGTAAGCTTCTCTTATCGACACAATGTTTAAAGCACGATATCGCTCTATGATATTAACATGTGGTACTATCTGGATGGTTGCATCGGGAAAGAGTAATGTTGTTGCACGATTTTTAAAAGAAGTATTGTTATTATACATGGACTTTTCTTCAACTTGCTGAGGTTCTGAATTCTTGAATGAGTTTTGAGAAGCGTGAAATGGAACCTGGAAATATTGACAAGCTGAAATAAATATTAAAACAAGTATAATCGAAAAAGCAATGTAACGTCGGAATATCTTTCTTATTATTTACTGTAATGCATAGTAAAGGATTAGGAAAAGATTACCATCTTTGATATATACTAAGAGATTTTTGCAAAATAACAAAAATAAAGATTTGATTTATGATCGGTTTCCCGTCACTTTGCTAAAACTTTCATCAGAAATCAGAAAGAAACCTTGCCCAAACTTTCTTAATGACAAATAATTAATTAAAAAATTTTGGTTACAGGATTTTGCTTGGATGGTTGAAAACTGGTAATTGGCAGTCTCCAAAGATTTCGGTTAGACATGGGAAATAGTATTTCCGAATTAAACGCTGCATTATCTGGTTGAAAAACAATGTGTGGAACTGAAATTAAATGACGTAAATACTGAAATTAAGTACCGAAATTAAAAGGAAAACGACCGGAACAAATAATGGAGAAAACGCTTTAGAATATTTAATAGGCAAAACCAAAGAATTCATGGAAATTATGGATTATTTTACTAATAAAAATTGAAAAATTGAAACTCCTCAATTTAGTAAAATTTGAAAGACTATATGAACATCTTTTGATAGCCCCAATCTTAAAAATGATGTTTTGCTGTATATTTTCATATTCCCAAATAAGAATAATGGATTATTTATTTTGTTCATCAGTCAGATGTTTGTAATAAGAGAAAAATAAGCAATGAAAAGAAACTTAGAATTTTCAGTTGTTTATCACAATTTTTCATGTATGTTTAAATACAAGGTAATTTAACTGCCAAAGAGAAAGAGAAAAGTTTTTTTTTTTTTTTAACTACTTATAACATATGTATCTTCAAATAAATCTTTTTTCATTCGCTTCACCAATAAAAAATAGTTATGTGCATGTCCATCTGTAAAGAATGTTATAGTAGTGTTAAACTGTTTTTGTTAGTGGATTTTTCCGAACTTACACGCAAATTTTCGATATTTTTTTGATGAGCAAGAACTACAGCGGTAAACAATGACTCCAAATCATAATATTGCGATTTCAAATTATGTAGGGGTCAGTTAATTGAAGAATTGGTTATTTTAGATAATGATTAAATAAAATAGAACGGACAAATCTTGAATAATGCCATATCAAATTAGAAATATTCAAATCATATGAAGCCTTATTTATGAAAATAAATAAGTCAATACCTGTTCAACATACATTAAAGTATAAGACATGCTATGCAAAATGAATTTATAGATATTAAGGGAAATCATTCGTTAAATTTGTCAAGAAGTTGTAAAATGCCAATATGACCCCGACGTGATTTGAACACGCAACCTTCTGATCTGGAGTCAGACGCGCTACCGTTGCGCCACGGAGTCACTGCATTGTCACTGCTTACCATGCTGAATGATTTGAAAGCCTTTGCCTCCAACAGCTTGTTCTTCCTGCAGAGTGAACGACGTCTGAGCAATTGCTATCTCATTTACTTCTTCCGGCGCAGAATTTTGTAACGAATTTGGCGGGCCGTGGATCGAAGACGGATCTATCGACAAAGCATTGTTATTATCCACTGTTTGCATCTGAACCTTAAAAACTATTAATTAGTGGCTATTCTAATTACTATGAATACAAGCATCATTACTTCCAAGTTATTTCACCTAGCAAATGGTCATTTCAGTAGCATTCCCGACCAATACTTCTTGCACTTTTCATTTTATCTTCTTGAAGTGAACATTACGCACATCACTTGACCATTAGATGAGAATAATGAAGCATTTATTTTGATGACGTTTTGCTTGTTTAGTTTTTCATCAATGAAATTGCACCTAATATTTGTACAGATTTATCCCATCACTTTCTATCAGTAAATATATTGTGTCTTCGAAAAGATTACTTCTGAAGTGGGCACATGAAACTCATTTGTCAGAAACTGCTTACTGTCCTCGTTGATTGCGTGCCGCCTGTCAATAAATGTATTTTCATGACAAATTCTGTAAATGGTATAATGGTTTTTTAAAAAATGAATTTATTTTCGTAATTTGGAAATTATCCAGAAAAAATCAATTAGTAATTTGTACCAAGAACTAAAACGCATAATAACTCCACTCACTGATTCAAAAAAAAAAGAGAAAAAAACTATATAAAATCCTTTGAAGGAAGTAAGAAAAGTCATCTAAAACAAAAACAATAGAGATAAGGATGCATGAAGAAGGGCATCCAAATTTTTGTCCTTTCCGCGTATTTCATGATTTCAAACAAAAAACAAGTACCACTTGTTAGCAGTCCAAATCATCGGTTCCTGAATGTCTGATGAGGAAATAATAGCTGCATGCAAAATCGCATCTGCAGACTTTCGCTGTAATTCTGTAGTCCGAATAGGGATCACTGGTTTTGTTACTACTTCTCTTCGTTCACTTTCTCCATTGAGTATAATAGTATAATCTCTTTTTCGGACAGGAAGAATGAGATTTTTCTCTTCAACTACTAATGACCGTGTTGTTTCAAAATTTTTTAATCCCGTTGAACGTGAAGCATTTTCTGATTGCATTCTAGACTGTGGGGAAGCATGGAGGTTTTGGACATTCTGCGACTGACAATGCAACGTGGCTATTGATTTCCTCGTTACTCCCCATAATTCGGATTGCATCCCTAGTTCGTTCATTATCTTCTGTGTAGAGAGCACTCGTGATGGCACTATAGATGAACCCGATTGTTCTGCTGATGGTTTCTTTGATTCTCGTGGAAAAGGGGTCATTGTGGTGGAATATTCTGATTGTTGCTTGGAATCGACAATAGGATGTAATGGTGATGGAGTTTCCTCTTGTTTTCGAAGTGGATCCGGCGATAAATATTTTGATTTAGGTTCTTCTTTGATTTTCTGACCGAGTAATGGCATCTGAGACTTTGTTATGACTTTCGAACTTATTTCGGAAGTGGAAACTTTTCGTTGAGGTCGAAAATAGGAGGTTATCGTGCGTGACAAAACAGGTCTCTTCCTGAAATGATTGAAATCAGACACCTTTAATTTGAACTCTTTTTCAAAACTTCCAAACAAATTTAATGTAAAAATATACTGTTTTTTTTCTTTAACGTTCTCTCCCTTTATTTTTTTGCTGATACGCATGGTTTTACTTTGTTGTGCATCTGAATTAATTGCAATATTCTCGCTCATGAGAACTGATGATATTGTCATCTGGACCTGTAAAGGATGAGAATTCGTAGAAAACGAAGTACCAACTATTTGCAGATATAAAATAATTTAAAAGAATTTCATCTTCCAATTTATGCATAAACGATATGTTTATACATGTCGTAACATTAATGTTAACCTTTTCCGTTCCTTGCGTTTCTATCCCTTTCACTGTTTTCACCAAATTTTCATGTTCCTTGTTTCTCACACTAAATAATTTTCCAAATAAATATCCTTAATAATATGGTGTAATCTTAAATCTATCATTTAGTATAATGTAGTATAATTGCTAAGTCATTTGTATTAGACAAATTCACCAAGGCTTAACTTCCTATGACAGTCATGAGATGAAGCACAGTTTTCTGATTGAGGAGCACTTTCATAAGCCCAAATCTTTTCTCAGAGATGACCTTGAATGACAAAAAAAATTCCACTAGTATTTACCAAGATATGTATTTGAAGAATGATTACTTGAAAATTTTCGAAAAAAAATTTTTCAAACGCCATTTTCCCGAATTTTGTAATAATATTTTTTTTTTTATTTTTTTTGCTGCTTTTAAATTGTAAAGAACATTACCATTCTATCAATTTTAACTTCTTTCCATCAATCCCTAATCGTCGTGCGACAACAAGAACAGGAATATTTTGCTGACATATTTCGCTTTCACCACCCAATATCATTACATTATTTGATGTTAGTAACAGCACGTTGCGACGACAAATAGTGCCGCGATATATTAGGAGCTTAAAAACACGTAAACTTCAGGCGAGATCATGATTCAAATATTGAATATTTTTGAATTTTAAAGACATGAAAGTTTATGCGCATTCATACCAATCGTTTATTGGATAAAATAACAACGGAACAAGAGAGTCGAGAAGCAGAGAAAAGTGTGAACGCAGAAGAAAATTAAGGCTTGGCACTTCATTAGAATTTGAATGAAGAAGGGAAATCATGACTGTTATGACTGACGAGATATCACTGAGAAGATATAATTAATAAAGGACACTAATTTAATTAGAAAATCAATTTAAAAAAATTTGAATTATCAAACCTTCGTTCCATATGACAATTTACCGCATAACTTATCAATTTTCTGGTATTCTATAGCGCGCAGTTTCCTTTGACCGTCCGTTACTTCCATCAGATACATTCGATTTGCAGGGTCAAAATCCTTTAAATGAGGTCGACAAAATATCATAGTCAAAACATTCATAAATTAGATTACTTTTATTATACGAATCGCAAACAGAACACATGTGAAATCATCTAAAAGAATCTAAATAATTCAATTTAAACTTTTGTTCTAAGCTTTATGCATAATTTGTTATTTTTTATTATAAAAACTAAAATTTTTTATTACAAAACAAAAACTAATATTATTTTTTTATTACAAAAACTGATAATGAAGACAAAAAAATTATCGTTTTTCTTGCTAATATTTAAAGTTGTCATTTATCAAGGATACCGATGTGAGGAAGATTAGATCAAAACAGAAAATATTTTAAAGATTTTTTGATAAAAATTAAAACAAATATTTTATATTGGATGGGAAATAAATTTGAAAAGGAAAAAGCAAATAACAAAGAACAAATGCTTGTTTGTTCTAATATAAAATTTAGATTCCAAATTGGAATTCCTATCATAATAACCAAGAAATGTTTTGAACTAAATTTTTAGCAGCAAAAAAAAAAAAAAAAAAAAAAGAAAAGAAAAAAGGATATATCTATCGTTCCAATTGCATTTCCAAAAATAAGGCATAAATAGTTGAAATGTTATGAAATTAAATCAAATTGATTTAGACTGAAAAATCGGCAATTAATAATTTATTCTCCCGGAAATTTATGCAGGGAAATCTCGAACAACCTCCGTTCCGTCATTTAGCTCCCAGTGGAAAAAACTGTTATCTGTGTTACGCCCAACATATTCGTATAATTTGGAGTACATTGAAGTATGTATGTCTATGAACCAGTTTATCTGAAACAAAATTATACTTTTAAGACTTGAACGTGTGAAGTAAAATGGTGTAGATAGTATCTCATCATCAAATAAGCATATTGAATTATACAACTTTCAGATACGAATACCAAAATTTTGAAATTTGAAATTAAAATTAGGTAAGAATTAGATTTTAACAGAAACAACTGAAATTTTCATTTTTATTGCAACGTTAGAGTACCTAGCAATTCTTACTTGAACAACGACATCACTATCCAGAGACGTTTTCTTCTCGAATGGTGGCAGACGTATTTTTGGACGTGTACTGTTCGATAGTTCGGAGTAAAGCCATTGTTCGTATACGAGTTGAATTACTGTGGATATATCCTGCAGTGAGGTAATAAGGAAATAAAAGAGGTAAAATACTCGGAAGTTTGAAGATTTTAGTCGAAAAAAAATTGCCAATTTGGATAAGAAGTTGTAGCAGCACTTCATGGACATTTAGGTTATTGATAATAGAGCCTGGAAGACGAAAGGAACAGATTCATCTGTTTTGTTCAGATAATCTTACATGATTTTCTTAAAAAAGGAATAACAAAGATACCATACCGCTTCGGCTCTTTCCACATGAAGATATTCCAGAACTTCATTCAGCCAAGCTTCCTTCAATGTCACATGAAATTTTGAAAATAACTCGGTAACGCTAATTTTCTTTACATTGATCATCGATATTCGCCGCTTATCTGAATTTATGCAGCGTGTTTCAATTGTTTCCGCTTAAATATCTTCCTACTGCTAGCTTTCAAGTCATGTGCTCAGTACTCGGATGGAATTTCCCCTCTTTCAGAATTTTACAATCCATTAATTATTTCATATTTTTATCCATCATGTTCTCATTACTGTCATTTCTCCGAACCCTTAACCTTTGATCTCTGAACTAATACAGTTTCATTCACGTTTCAAAATTTGAATTGAGTGTGAAATGTCTTCATACGCTATATTGATTGACTGATACTTTCACTGTCATCCAGCCCATTGTTTATGTTCACGTCCGTTATCCTCCCGTGAATTTCCTCTTCCCCACTTCCTGACGTTATCACGTGATCATTGTCTCCCATGCTATCCTCTACCTCTCTGCTCTAGAAATACCATTCTCTTTTCCGTAGTTTCTCGCAAACCAATCCTTCATCGTTATTTATGCATTTCACTAATTTCCTGCACCAATCTGATTAACCGTCGGGAGCGTCATGACTTGTAATTTTTCGCGCGTTCTCTGTCTCTTTTCGTTCTTTAATTATTTTTCATTTCTGCATTTTACCTCACTTATTTCACGCAACCTAGATATCAATTTTCTCTCCCCTACTTCGCTAAGGCCATTGCTCCTCTCAGTCCACCCAGTCCCATCATCAGTTTTACAAACTGCAGCAGGGCCTTGTAATTCCTCACAGAGTCTATCTGGGCCTACTTTTTAAATAACTGTTTGCTTTTAGGTTATAATGAAATATTATCTTCCGTAAAGATTCCGGATATTCTAGAAACAGTTTTAATCGGAGGGAACATTTCGGTGTCGTAGTTGATAATTAATGTGATGGGATGATTGTTTTTATCATCTGATTTCAGATCTGTAATGATCAGTGGAACATTGGAGAGCAGTGACGGAAATTCAATTGTGTTGGATGAGGAACTAGCATCTGAGAAGGATGCCATAAGTGAATTAATTGAAGGTGAATTGCCAGAACAGTCTATTTCAAAGGATAAAGAAGCAGTGAGTGTTGAAAAGCCAACTTCATTGTTAAATGAACTCATCCTCCCTGCAGAGCCAACATCTGCAATAGTTGATGCAATCGACGACATACCTCTGGAAACAGACGAATTAGGAGCTGAAGGATGCTTTACAACTGTTGACACAACTGAGAAAAAGCCAGGTTCACGCGTGCAAATACGAAATATGCCAACATATTTGAAGTACAAGCAAGTCAAAGAACTTCTTTCGAAGTATGTAAGAACTTTTTCGTTGAGCTTGTTCAACAATCCAAGTTTGTCTTATAATTTCGTGCGTCTCATTTTTATTTTATAAAACTTGTTCGGAAGAATGTATTTTTTTTTTTTTTGACTTTTGGAGGCGTTACCCTATCATCGAGATTGAATTTGCAAAATTTGACCTATAAAATTACCGAAATGGTATATTGGTAATTACTGTAATCTATATGACGTTCTGCATGACATTCTCGAAATCATTTCTTTCCTTTCAGGCAGTTAGGCAAGTTTGTTGTGAAAAACATTCGATATACGGGCATAACTGTATTCTTCTCTCTACCGACTCCGGAAGAAGCTGCTGCTGCAGTACACATTTTTGATGGTTTCAAAATAAAAGGTCATATTTTACGAGCTAAGATAGCGCAACCGGAACAATTGAAAGTTGTAAGTTAAACAGTTGAAAGTTGTTGGTTAATGCAGTTCATTTAAACTTTTAACAGCAAATTTCAAAACTTCTAATTTTTTGAATTCGAAATTTTGGCTTATTTGGGTAATTGTAGCTGTTTAGTTTTTTCTTTTTTAACGAATTATCAAAGAGGTTTACTTTTGATAGACTGGAACCAATCTTACAAATAATAAGATATATTTATATGTGTACATGTTTATACGGTAAGAAATTAGCAGATAAAGTAACATTTATTAAAATATTATCTTAAATATGTTTGGTTAGTAGTTACAACCGAATTTTCTTAATTCTTTAATTTACAGAAGCCGCTGAATAGCGATCAAATAAAACGTACAGCACGTGAACGTGTAACGCCACTGGCTGATAAACCGTATAGTGAACAACTTGAAATCAAAATGAATGATGTAAAACGAATTGCAAAGAACTTTTTAAAAGAGATGATTGATGCTCGTGTGAATAGTGCCAACAAAATCAACGTTGAATCGTTAATTGAATCTGTGAGTTCACTTACTGGTTTCCTTCGGTGGTTTCAGATTTTTTTTTCCTTTTTTTTTTTTTTTTACTTTGAAGGACTAAGAAAATATAGAAAAGTAATGAAAGTTTGAAATGGCGCAATAGTCGGAATTTTACAAAATTTCCAATTTCAAAGAGAAATCTTTGATTTGTATTGGAATTTAGGATATTTGATGTGAATTTTTCCGCAGCAGAACTTGTTCTTACGAAACTTTTCCCAGATTACCATCAACCTCAGATTTTTATCATTCTTAAAATTTCAGTTGACTGCAGATTTTCAAATTTTTTATGGAACCTAATTGGCAATCTCAAATTGCCAAATCTAAAATGTGGAAATATTTTATAAATTCCAGCATTTTTTATGGTATTATAAGTGCAAATATTAACTGAGTAATAATGCACAGTGGATTTATTTATTTTAAAATTTCCTGTGTAGAATGACTTGTAATTTTTAACTACTAGCTTGGATTAGTTAGAATTAATCAATTATTTGTCGGATGATTTTTCCTTTTTCTTTCGGAAATATTTTCATTTCATAATATTCTATTTTAGTTACTGATTTCTCATCAATGATTTCAGATTCGTCCTTCACCACGTATCACGGAATATCGAAATAAGTGTGAATTTACAGTTGGTCGTAATATCGATGATCACATTTGTGTTGGTTTTGTTGGTGGTCGATTTGTGGCCAATCAACATTTTGTAGTGCCTGTGGACACTTGTGATAATATATCAACCCATATGAAGCGAATTGTGAGAGCCTTCGAAAATTTGGTTGTGGAAAGTGGTGAATCAGTAAGCTTATAGCTGATGAATTTTTGGTATTTTTATGAGCGTAGATTTTATAGAGTATTGTATCATCTCTGCTTTTTTCCTGTAGCTTGAAAACATTCAATTGTAAAGTAATTGTCTCGGCAGTCATTGCCGTGTGACAAACTTTGTGATCAGAATGACA
The DNA here is from genome assembly GCA_002249935.1 of Onchocerca flexuosa. Taxonomy (NCBI): domain Eukaryota; kingdom Metazoa; phylum Nematoda; class Chromadorea; order Rhabditida; family Onchocercidae; genus Onchocerca; species Onchocerca flexuosa. The sequence goes on along the minus strand of KZ269991.1, from coordinate 161,559 downwards.
TCCTTCATGTTGTTCCAAACATAAGCTACTTTTTCTCCAACATTTTTTCTCAGAACTGTTCGAAGCATTGATTGAATAATGGATGGAAAGAAAGAACAGGTATCGATTTAGGTACTCTGTAGTTTCAGTTAACCTATGTTTGAATTAACCCGTTCATATAAGTTTCTACAAATCTGTTTTTGCAGCCATTCAATGAGTTTGAACGAAAGGGTGTGTGGAAAATGCTTTCCATTCGTGAATTTGGTTCAGACATAATGATGATTGTAACGATATTTCCGATGGAAAACAAAGAACGCGAAAAAGCTTTGATAAAAGCTGTGGAAGAACGATTTCTTCAGCTGAGCAATCTCTCTGATAAAAGTAGTCTTTTTCGCATTACTTCGCTATATTGGCAACGGTTAGCGAATGCTAGTGATCCGGTTACTTATGAATATATTGCAGGTATGTTTTACTTTTTCTCTGTTATTACATATTTAACTTTTTCTTTATCCTTGGGAATATTATTTAAAAATTTTTTTGTGTAATTTGAAAAAGCTTTGAAACAGTTTATGTAATTCAAAAATTTTAGATGTATTTCTTTATTTTTTAAAACACTTGCCATTATTGTAATGCAATTTTTATTCGAGTCTCAGTTTTAATTAGGAAAAACTAGATTTGTTCTTTCTCGATAAGCCACTCTTTCTCTTTGCTACTTTCCAGAATTTCTGTTTGATATTTAGACTCACTAATGTGTAAGTTTTTCATATTCTCAGACTTATAATGAGGACCACTAAAAATTTGATGATAATTGTTATAATTTTTTATAATTTGAAGTCGATTAAAAAGCTATTGTGATCTTTAACTTTCAACACAATTTTAGAAACCTCGAAATTATAGATCATCAAAATAGAGTCATATTTTTCTTTGAATAAGCGCAATATATGCAGGATTTCAATCATAGGTCTTTTAAAAATTTTGGCGAACTATAAAATAACTTTTTTCTTTAGTTTTAGCGTACTCCTAATGTGTTTAACAGGTACCCCGTATATTTATGAGACAATTTTGGATTTTCGATTTCGAGTTTCGCCTTCATCGTTTTTCCAAACAAACAGTGCTGGTGCCGCAGTACTATATAAAACGATTGCTGAAAAATGTGGACTGTATAAAGTAGATAATGGATTTGCACAAAAAGCGATCGATGTTGATAAAGTTACTGTAGTTTCTGAAAAAGAGCTCGAAGAATCTACAGAAGATAGCGACGAACCGAAAATGAAGATGATGAAGTTTGAAAAAGTGGTCATATTTTTGAATAATTTGAAATAATTATATATAGTTACATATCTTTATCATGATGCTGCTCTCTGTTGTTAAAGATATATTTTCAAGTGCAGTATGTCTGAATTATTAAAACATTTTTAGGCGGGAATTACTGAGCAGCAAAAGTCAACTTTGATCTTAGATATCTGCTGCGGCACTGGAACGATCGGAATTAGTTTAATGAAATTGGCGAAAACTATTACTCGCAAATTTTTAGTGGGTATTGAAATTATTCCGGAAGCTATTGAAGATGCAAAGACAAATGCGAATGATAATAATTTACCACCAGATAGGTATCCAAAAAAATTTTTTTTTTTGAGAAAAAAAGTGATTTTGTGAATTTTGTCAAAGTTCAGGAAATAGTGAAAAAGATTTGTCATTTATGCTTTAACACTACGCAGAATAAAAAGGTTAATTTTTTTAGTTTATACATACGTAATCTTGATGTGTTTATGTTAGACTTGCAGCTATAAATTTGTGTCTGGTAAAGCGGAAAATATTTTCTTTCGTTTGGATCGATTACTACCATCATGGATTGATTTAAAAACAGTAAATATAATAGGAATAATAGATCCTCCACGAGCTGGGATTCACGAGAAAGTAGTTATTGGATGTCGAGCGGTATGTGTTTTTTTTTTTTTTTTTTGATTTTTTATTTCCTTAATTTATGAGCTTTCCTTTTGAAATTATCATAAGCAGTGTTTGCTATATCATTTAATGAGGAATGATTCATTTGAAATGTTTCGTATTTCAAAAAATGCTTTGCATTAAAGTTTCTTTTATTTTTTTTGCATCGCAATAGTTGATGAAGCATGAACCATTGCTTAAAAATGATCGAAATTTTTAACCATTGCTTAAAAATGATCGAAATTTCAACCATTATTTAAAAAGTAGATTTGCATAAGTCAGTTAATTCACTGTAAGTTTTTATTATCCGAAATCACTACTTTTTAGAGAAAGAAACCATCACGATTTAAATTTGATAAGTATTGAGACTTCTCAGTTAGTGGTGAGTTGAAGAGTTTTATTAAAACAGGAGATAGTAATTTCCAGTTTTCGGTATTTCAGCTTACTCAGTTGAAAAAAATTGTTTTTGTTTCTTGCTGTCCGTCTTTGGCAATGAAAAACATGGTTGATCTCTGTCGGCCAGCATCGAGGAAATTCGAAGGTGAACCATTCAAGCTAACTTCTATCACACCGGTTGACATGTTCCCGCAAACATCTCATTGTGAATGGGTCATACAATTGGATAGATAGATTCGGATTTAACAGCACTCTTCCATAACTTGTTTGTTGTTTTTACTAGTTCGCGTAATATTTGTTAGTTTTTTCCGTGTTTCATGCCGATTTTTTATTTCTGAATTTTATATTTTGTTGTTACTGTAGCAATTTTCCATTATTATTTCATTTATTGTAAGATAAGTTGTAAGTTATTGAAGTGTTTTCTATCGGTATTAAGAACTGTTTCATTTTATTGCTCATTTTTAATTCGATTTTTTTTTAGATCGTTTAAATTTTCGCTGCTGATATTAAAAGATATGAGGGATAATGCATTTTGAGGCGCTGACTTTCATATTTTAATGTGCATTTTATGCACTGAATGTTTTTTATAATCATGAAAAAAATGAAACACTCATTAGGACAGTTTTTTAAGAAAAAATTTGGTTACTTAAGTCTTTTAGGCAATATAAATTTTTATATTTATTTTTGTTTCAAATCGCTTTTCTGTTTGCTTTCAAACTGTTATTTAATCTTGATGTATGACTCAATATGTGTTTAAAAATTGAGGCTGTTTGAAAATAGATATAGAAGACTTAAATTCTCTCATTTGATCATCTGGAAGAGAAAGAAAAGCTTTCTATGGGGCGAAACAGAGTTGCTTTAAATGTTCGATAATTCAAATGTTGCAAGGGAATTGACTTGTTCAATTCTGGTAGAAATTAAGTATGAGATTGTGGCAAGAATGAAAATTATCTTAATGCTGATTTAGTATCGTATCGACAGAGGGTATTCGAATTTATTCTTTGAAAAAGAGCTTGGATTTTCTAAGAACCGTTAAAAAAAAAAAAAGGATTTATTAGATTTGTGCTATTTTTTATGTAACGATTCGAGTTCTGGAAATCTGTATAGATGTGAAGTTTTGGTGTTTCTATATGTTATATTCTTTTAGAAGACTTACATTTCAAGCGTTCATGGCTACCCTTAATAAGGTATTTTTTGTAATTTTATTTTAGTTGGGGATAGATCATTGGTCAAAGAATGGATAGGATTTCATTAATGCTCCCATAATTTAGCTTACTTATTTTAATCTGGCATTGAAAATGGCCGGAGGATTCGTGGGGTATAATAGAATTTTTTTATGATATTATAAATCTTGAGTGAACTATTTGCTGATTCGTGCATGTTATCTGACGTAAACATGGCTAGGATTTTGCAACGAGTTGTAACATTCAGAAAAATGGCACAGGAACAGCATTATAGTTTTTGGAAGTAAGCTTAACTTAACATTTCTTTTGGTCTGGATAGTCAAAAGTATGAAATGAACCTTGCAGACTATAAAGTGTAGAGCGGCAGTTGCTTGGGAGCCCAAAAAACCACTGAAAATTGAAGAAATTGAAGTTGAACCACCGAGAGACTATGAAGTACGAATAAAGGTAAATTGTAAAATTTGTTATATTAGACAACTATTGAACAGGGATGAATTCCGGCTCAGGGATTAGACAAAGGAAATATGTCCAGTAAAGTAACAACATCTCGATTTCCTCCAAGTTGTATTCTAGTGATTTGAGTTTACAGTTGGTTTGTCTAGATTCTGTACACTGCAGTATGTCATACTGATGCTTATACATTGGGTGGTGATGATCCAGAAGGAGTATTTCCTTGTATTCTTGGACATGAAGGTGCTGGTATAGTGGAAAGTGTTGGTAGTGGCGTAACGTGTGTGAAGCCCGGTATGCTTTTAACATTATCGCAGGTTATTAGTGGTATTCTGATGTCTTGCTATCCATCTAAATTTTAGAATATTTTTCTCATAAACATATTTTTTCATTATATCAACAGGAAAAAATCTGAATTACAAAATAAAAACTTGCTATAACATTTTAATCGTTATTTATTTAAAGTTAGAATCACTTATTTTCATAACTGTGACCTGTTTTCTTTGTTTTTTAAACTGTGGTTTTCTTTTAAAAATCGTTCTTTGTTAAGGGGATCATGTTATTCCATTATACACAGCACAATGTAAAGAATGTAAATTCTGCCGTAATCCGAAAACAAATTTGTGTCAACGTATTCGGTTAGATTCTTTCTTTTTTCCTGAAATTATTAAAACAGAAAATTATCCAATTTGTCTTTTAATGGTTAATTACATATTCTCTTTAATATTAGTGTAGCTACCAATCAGTGGTTTATACTCTCTTATTCTTCATCGTTGTCTGGAATTACCAGTATAATAATATTTTTACCGGTATTTTTTTGCTTTAAATTTAAATATAAAAATTACCAAAAAAATTGTGATTCTTGACATATTAAGGATAACACAGGGACAGGGTCTGATGCCTGATAAAACGACTCGCTTTTCACAACGTGGCAAAACAATATATCATTTTATGGGATGCAGTACTTTTAGTGAATATACTGTCGTGTCGCAGTATTCTCTTTCTAAGGTATGTTGAATTTTCATATTGTTTTCGAGATAAATAGATTGTAGGAAACTGCATAAAAACTCTATAAAAATTCTGTTAAAAAAACAAGCACCTTTTGACTGAATTTCAAAGAATTTTGAAAGTTTTTTAAGATGGGCTTGAAACCAATATTCCATAAAATTATCCTGTTTTATATTTTCAAAATATAAGTTGGTAGTTATTGCACATTTTTAAAATTATTTTAAGATACTCTATTTATATGATTTTTTCTGTATTTTAAGATACCACATAATGCACCGCTAGATAAAATTTGTTTGCTTGGCTGTGGTGTTTCAACCGGCTATGGAGCAGTGGTGAACAGTTGCAAAGTTGAACCGGATTCTACGGTTGCAGTTTGGGGGCTTGGTACTGTTGGATTGGCTGTCATTATGGGAGCTCAAATTGCTGGCGCCAAGTTGATTGTGGGAATTGATAAAAACACAAAGAAGTTTGAGAAAGGTAGTGTAGAATAATGGTTGAGCAGATAGCTTGTATCCAGTTCTGGCAGTAATGAATGATTTATTTATTTATTTTTAGATGATATGTTTGTTTTTTTTCTCTTTTTTTTGAGTGATTTATATGTTTTGATAATTTTGATTTAACTTCGAAAGCTAAATTATTTATTTAAGCCATTGAATTTGGCGCAAATGAATGCATTAATCCTAATGATATTCCAAAGGATCAGCCGTTGCAAACATTTCTCATGGACAGATTTGATGGTGGCTTTGATTATACCTTTGAATGTATTGGACTTGTTGAAACAATGGTCTGTTCTACTATTGTTTTTGAATTATAAGATTGGGATAGTATTGCGACATATTTCTTTAGAAATATTTTTAAATTATTTCTTTGTTGACATTGACCATATTCTTCGCCAGAATAATATACCCAATATTTTTATGAATTTTCGAGAAAAGTTATTTGTCACTGAATATATTATTTTGCTCTAGCACTTTTTCTTACATTTCAGCGCCAAGCACTTGAAGCAGCACATAAAGGATGGGGTGTATCTTGTATTATTGGTGTTGCTGCGGCAGGAAAGGAAATATCAACACGCCCATTCCAGTTAGTTACTGGTCGTACATGGAAAGGATCAGCTTTTGGAGGTTCCAGTAGTTTATTATAATTCATTGCATTTTTTTTTTTTTAGAGATGGAATACACTGAGGTGAATGAAATTTCTGCTCATTGTTGTCATTTCTGGAAGAATTCAAATTCAGACAACAATATTGTTTAATCTCAAGTAATTCATTTTGGAATTGAAAGGAATCTATCTTTCATTTTAATTAAATTTCAGGATGGAAAAGCGTTGACGATATACCGAAACTAGTTGAAGAGTATGAGAAGGGTAAAATAAAACTCGATGAGTTTATCAGCGGTCATTACGATCTTGCAGAAATCAACACTGTCTTCGAAGCATTGCATTCGGGCGACAGGTTTACTTTTTTTCCTATTATTTTTTGAACTGAAAATCATGAAAAAATAATCAAACTATGAAATTTCTTTTTCTGAAATTTGGTTTGTTTGGGAAAAATCCTTTTTTCTTTCTGTTATTTATCTCATTGACAGATTTCAACAATTTATTTATTCCATTAGTTATAAAAAACAGTGGATTTTCCCGTTCAAAATAGATGTTTTGCTTACAGCTTGCGTTCAGTCGTGAAAGTCAGTCAAACCTAAAAGATTCCGGCGATGCTGTATTACATTTTCATTCATTTTTCATTAATTGTTGGTATCTGACTATTATGATTAAAATTATTTTCACGCGTCACTTTCAGACAGTTATAATTTCTGTCTTATTGTTTATTCTATCCTTTTTGAGTGAAGAATTCGTGAATTTTCATATCAGTTTATACCTTTTACATCATTCATTTAGCATTCTTTGCATTCAATAATTGATAAATACCGTTTCTGACAATAGTCGCTACTGAAAATGAAAAACCTCTTCGGTGCCCATTTTTCACATGCAACTTTAAGGTTTCGATTATTCGAGAGAAATGAGAGTTATAGATATAGTAATGGGTGGAAAACTTTTTTGATGATTAATGAAAAAATCTTGAAAAAAAAAAAGAGAGAAACTGTATTGCAAGAAGGTAAGTTTCAAATTATTGAAGAGACAATTCCTATGATGAAATTGCTCTTTTTCTTATTGTTTTTGGTTAAATACAACCAAAAAATTTAAAAATAAAAAAGTAAATATGGAGACAGTGAGCCATTTCCAATAACAAAATCATTGCAAAGAATGTGGTAGAATATAAGCTAACAGCAACGATAAAGTTGCTCCCAAAAAAACATCGTGAGAGAATTACATACTTTCTCAAAAAGATAAAGATAAGCATCCTTATTTGTTTTTGCACATTATGCAACACGATAAGTCTTCCATATATCTCAGAGATCTTTACGGATTCAGGAAGTAGGTTTTGGTATTATTAATTATTGGAAATAATTAGTGATGCCTAACAAAATCGTTTGTACTTCCAGTTACCATAATAGCACTAGTGATTATATGCTCTTTATCTTCCGTATATTTCAGTTTACTATTCAGAATTTATTTATCAAATTCTTACCTTTAAAATATATTTATCCATTGTTAATATTTTTATAGAATAGAAACGATACATACATTACGCAGCAAGGAAAAAGTCCTGGAAATTGTCATTTTGCTTCAATGAAGATTCTTACCAAATAATAATTAATTTGAATGAATTACACTTTTTTAATGATATTTTCTCCATATGCAGTCTAATATGAGTGCAACGAAAACATTTTAGTGATTGAAATGATTGAAATGTGAAGTAAACACTTCGAACCAAATCATTTTTAAACAGTTCGTAATAGACCAGAATTCTGTGCTCTTTTTTTACAAATATATAAAAGCACATAAAGAGAAAAACATTGCATTGTAATCAGAGATATGTCATCAGCCGGTCACATCGTTTTTGTTCTGGTTCGTGTTAAAAAAGTGGTTGATGATGTAGCATGGCTAGTACAGTCAGCTCTAGGATTGGTTGGATTGCCATTTTAATTGTTACTTCACTTCATCCTTGCTTCATTTTACTTTTAATTGGTTTAAGCTTACCTAATTATATTGTTTGTTGAGCTGTTATACATTCTTAAAAGTTAATTTCAAAACATATGGAAAAAGAAGTTTTTTGAAGATACTCTCTGCAGTAGTGCAGTTTCAACTCGTACAGGCTAAAGCGATAGAGGTAAGGCGTATTTTTATCAAATTATATTCCTTGAATCAAAAAATCCAAAAAGAAGGGTAAGTGGAAGTCGAACTTGTCCAGAACATCAGCAATTTAGCTATTAAAAATATTACTCATCCATTGTGACTGATCTTCAACTCAATTGGAAAAAATGTTTTCTTAAAAATCGCGACTAATTTTATCTAATTTTCAAGTCAAACAAAATCTTCCAAAAGGTTGATTGGAACTTCACGTTACCGATCGAAGCAATAATCCCCAACATAGTTCCGGAAAAACTTCGAGGATACATCAGCGACAAATACAAAGCAAGTTTTATCTGACTTGAAGTCCGCCGACTTTCCTTCTTTTGTAGACCAGTTCAATTGAAAGATCACGACAATATTCGTGGATTATGATACAAACTTATAAACTGCTACACTTAAGGGTTCATACATTCCAGGAATACATAGCGGCCGCGAACGAAAATTTGAAGGACACCAATAAAGAACGTTAGATACAACATTCCCGATGCGCCCTCATGTCAAATCAAGCATAAAATGCGAAACTAAAAACCAATTTTGGATCAATTTAACAACATATTCCCGCCACCCAACCAAATTCGTATTTGTTGTTATCCAATTATGGATTATAAAATCCTGCACCAATCCAATTCATTTCTAATTATATTTAAATCATGTTTAAATGAAACTTCAAAAATTGGCACAACTACTTAGCAGATCAGAAGCATAACAAAAAAAAAATTTGGAATTATTCTTGAACTCGATATTCCATAAAATCAATTGGACTGCCTCACATTACAAACTGACAGAAAGGGAATAAACTAATTAAATCAAAAAAGATGAAGTCAAAAAGTGGCATGTTCCAGCAGTATTTCCGACAGGCTCAATACTACTGGAGGGAATATTCTTATGCTTTTAGTCTGCTGAATGATCCATGTTTGAGAAAAGCTGTTGAAGAAATAAACGAGCTTTCAAAGTTTTTTAACTGTATAGACAGATGAATTACACGAAACAATTTGACATTGTTTTAATCTTTTAGGAGAAGAACATATGTCCGTGTCTAAAATTTGCAATCACCGTATTCCACCGCATGATCCATACCATAAATGTCGTTGCTATGCAAACAGTTGAGAAATTTTATGGCAAAAAAGGCTAATAACAAAAGAAAATTATTCAACAATCGTATCATCTGCTTTCGTGCATCTTGTGTAGACGAGTTGTCCACCGTGATGTACCACACACTTGATCATTCCTACAAATATAAGACAATTTCATATGAATCTTTACAAAAAGCGAAAAATATTTCATTCTCAAATGTAATATTTTAAAATCAGAAAAGAGATCAGCCATGAAAAAGTTTATCAATTAGTAGAAAAAGAAGTAAGTGATAGTATCTTTGTCCAACTGCACATTCAAGAATTCAAAACGGTGTTTCAGAAGTTTCAATAGAAGCACGTACCATTATCAGTAGCAAAAAATTCATCAAAATATCATATATTAAGAAAAAGGTGCACAAAGAAAATCGTCTTGCGCATTCCGCAAATATTGAAGCAAGTGGAAGGCTTATTCAAGATAAATTTCACGAAAATCTTTCTGTTTGTAGCATGCACCTTTAATAAGGAAAAATACCATGCAACCTTGCCTGATTCTTCAATAAGGATTTTTAGTATTCACAGTTGTTTTGAAGTACTTGCGCTAACAAGCATAAACAAACCTTTTGCAAGAAGTTCTCGAAGTCCTTGCTTTGCTAAAGATGCTCGAACCTTCAGTCTTTCCGAAACTACTGACGGTGTGATAAGCTTATACGTAATAACCTATAATAAGAGCACCTTGAATAATTCTAATAGGTATTAAAATGAGAGGAAAATCAGCTTCCAAATTCATTCGGAAAGTATAGTTTGTGCTGCATTGTAGACCTAAGTTTAGCATTGTTCGATGTCTCAATCTGATTCGAAAAAAAAGCATTGCATTTTTGAAAGATCCCATATTCAAAGAGATATCAGTCGATTTCTCAAAAAACACTAAAATCACTTTTTCCTTATGTTAGGAAGCGGGCATTTAAGCAGACTATTCGTGCTCCATAGAGCGTTGCTTGAGAGGTTGAAATCTTGAAGTCACTTAAGGTTCCATCATGTAATATTAGGCATTGAATAGTCTGCCTAACCGAACTTCTCAAACTGAGATTCGTGGAGTTGCTGAAAATTTCTGCAGCATACATCTCATTGCTTTGACATCTTTCATCCATAACATTCCTTACACATAACGCTACATGTATGCAAACAAGCTAAAAGAACAGAAAATATGTTTTAAGATGAAACAGAATCAGAAAAACATACTTCTTTATACAGCTTTTCATAAGTTGCTTTATCAAAAAGTACCATGTTGTTTAATTTGTCCCGAACTTTTCCTTTGGACCACTTTTTTTTCTTGGCCTTACCACCTCCTCCACCTTCCTTTTTTTTTGGCGCCTTTGCCACAGCTTTTGAATCACCTTTTCCACCCTTACCAGCTTTCGCTGCTGTTTTTGGAGGCATGATGGTACAAAAATTCTGGAATAACGAAATAGAAAAGTCAGTCTTTCAAACAAAACGCTATATACTTCATGATAATTTACTTCTAATTGCTTGGAGACTTGAAATTTTCCAGTTCAATGACTTAGCTATCACTTAAACTATGGAAAACTGTGAAATGATGATTATTACTTTACTACTCTACAAATCATAGCTTAATTCACTTTTCAGTTTTAATCAAAATGCCAACTAAAAAACCTAATCAATAACAGATTTCTGCAATATGCAAATAAATGATTGATAAAAATAGTTGTCTGACCAGTACGAGATATCCCGAGAGCTACCAGCATGAAACACACCACCCACCATCTCACCATCACTACCACTCACACCAACCACATTAACCATACCTACCCAAATGATCTAAAATGCATCGCCAGCCACAATTACGGCTCTTGCATCAAACTACTCGTCGCTATGAAACACGCACATCCCGTTCGAATAAAAATTTGGAATTATCGTTTTGGTGGGTACGGGAACTGTGTCGGAAAATAACAATGTGGAGAGGCACAGAATAAACGATAACGACGTCCAGAAAAATGTGGCATTATTTGCTGATATATCTATGAAATTTCGTGGCTGTATATCATGATTAATCATATTTTAAGATATAATTTTATACAAGCAAGTAGTGCTATGCTAACAGTATCTTAAAATAACCATTCTAACAATTAAGGTATTCATTCATTTCTATCATATCTTTCCCGTATTCTGATCATATCTTTAGAAGTATGGTGGAGAAAATATACATTTTTTTCTACCATACTTCAATGTCATAAAATGTTAGAGAAACATTGGGAAATAACAGAAGGAATAATAAGATATAATCGAAATCTGAGATAATAGAGAACCTTCCTAGCAGACACTGGATTGAATTTAGGTTAAAAAGATGGTTTGGTATTGCTAGCATCAGTATTGGAATTTTTGTATGCATTGCAACTATTCTGTATATGATTCTGTCGCGACTTGACTAAATTGTAGCATTTTCTCTTAAGTTGTAATATTTTCTCTTAGTTGAGGGATGAATGATAATTTTGTTAAATTTTACTTCTAGCTGCTAAAGATCTCCCTTTAACTGATTTATTCGTTATTGAATTGGAAATTGAAATAAAAATTGGCATGATATGTTCATAAGTTGCATATCGCGTTTCCCGAATATACACGTGGAGGTTTTCTGTATTTCAGAATGATTCGCATCTTGTTACACCCTTCAAGGTTTAGATAGTCTAGAAGTCCTGGTTTCTCAAAATTGATGTATAGAGCAAGTGAGCTTAATTAAGGGAACGGACTTTGTCAAGGATTCGGCTTTCCCTTCTATAATAGTACATGTATTGTCGACCAATTATTAATACTATTCGATATGTTTAAACTTTGTGAAAATACAATGGGAATGACTTCATCGATTTCTGGTCTTAATTTTTTTATGGAAATTTGATTTTACGATTCGAACATTGTTGAACTTTTGCACTGGTAACTTCATTTTTTATATTTATTGTAATGCATTGTATGGTATAATATATGGAAATATTGCTGTTTGTTGACGAATGAACAATTAAGTGATTTGAATCATCCAGCCAGCAGATTACATGAAACGACTTGACATCTGAATATAACATTTTACGAGACCTTGTGGAATTCCTATTTTGTCGTTCTACCTGGTCTGAATATCCGTCTACTAGTTCTTCTGAAATTTCATTTTTCGACGTGTATAAGATATAACGTATTCCCTCATATTTTGATTTTAAAAATATGTTAATTGCACAGTTCAAAAGAGAAAGAAATGGCAGCTTGGGAAGAGTATTTAGCAAACCAGGCTAATATTGATGGCGTCCAGATGACCTGGAATTTATGGCCACATTCACGAATCGATGCACAAAGACTTGTTGTACCTGTTGCTGCCTTTTTCACTCCTCTTAAAGTAAGATTTCAGTTTTTCCACCTTTATCAAAAATGTGTTGAAATTTGGAAATTTAAATTCTATCATTCAGTCTAGACAAGTTTTAAACAAATTATTTAAATTGTTCATTGAATTATGCCACCCACTAATTTTTTTTCATTACAAAGTTAAATTTCAGGAGCGTCCATCTGATCAACCTCACCAGCCATCACTTGAATATGATCCTGTTTTATGTCAAAAAGCATCCTGCAAAGCAGTCTTGAATGCTCTATGGCTAGTGATTTTTCGAATTACCGTTATACATGGAAAATAATTGTTTTTGACTTAAAAAAATTTCGGTATTCAGGGTATAACTGAAAAGTCATTTTAGTACGATCGACTTTCGCAATAAAACATGGATTTGTCCGTTTTGCAATCAGCGCAATCCATTTCCTCCACATTACAACATGATTGCGGAAGATAATCGTCCGCCAGAACTGTATCCACAATTTACAACCATCGAATATACCTTAAAAGTAGGTATTTAATAGTTCAGTGAATTACAAGGAATTTTATACTTTTATATCCATTTTAGACATTTGTAGTCGAATACTCTGATAACAGCTTTTTTTACTTTGATAACAGCCTTCAGTTTTATCCAGGAATTCAGCTTTCAATCTTCGATGTTGTCTTAATAGAATCGAGAATGATATAGGAAATTTCCGTGGTAGTTGAAACTTTCAGAAAACTTTCATCAACTGATGTCTTTTGTTAGGCAGTATAATTATTTTATCCGAACAAATCCGTTGCAGAAAGCAACAACTCTGCCACCAATATTTCTCTTTGTTATGGACACTTGCCTATCTCCAGAAGAATTGAAAGCACTGAAAGAATCCATCCAAACAGCACTTTCCCTTCTTCCTGCTGATGCACTTGTTGGTTTGATTACTTTTGGACGAATGATCGAATTACATGAGCTCAATGTGCAAGGAATTTCACGAGCTTATGTCTTTAAGGTAAAGATATTGGCACTTACAAATCGATAGTAGATAAAAAAAATTCATTTCGAGAACAACTTATTTCCATGATCATCTTTATTCCATTAAAAATATTTTCGGATCTTTATTTGGTTGAACTGAACGAAAATAGTTTGCTTTATCAATCTAATTGATCAGAAAATGAAGTTCTAGGGTACTAAAGAAATTAATCAAAAACAAGTTCGAGATGTTCTAACAATGAATATTGGTCGACCAATAAACGCTGGTGCAACTCCAGGTTCTCATCAGCAGTTGGGTTCAGGAACATCAGGTCCAACAACACAGCAAAGATCTGGTTTTCCCATGGGATCTACTGGTGTTCCCGGTGGTGGTCCTGCCGTCGTACAAGGAATGACCGGAAGCAGTCTCCTTCCGTTTAATAAGTTCTTGCAGGTAATTTTTATAGGAGCATGATAACAGAAACTTTGGGAAGTTCCAGTTCTTGTAATTATCGGTTTTATATTCACTTCAGCCAATAAGTGATTGCGAAGTATCAATAAATGACCTTATTGAACAAACTGTACCAGATCGTTGGCCAGTTCCGCAAGGACACCGTCCACTTCGTGCAACGGGTAGTGCACTTGCTGTTGCTGTCACTTTACTTGAGGTTAAATTTTAAAATCTAAGAAGAACTCGAGACTTTGCACATTTGTTTCCAAGCAATTTTATTTTTAAAATTCGGAAAGGAATTTGTATTTTAAAAATAAAAATTGCCATAGGTGTGTTTTCCTAATACTGGAGCTCGAATCATGTTATTCATTGGTGGTGCTTGTACTCATGGACCAGGAGCTGTAGTAGGTGAAGAACTCAAGAATCCAATCCGTTCATGGCACACGATTAAGGAAGACAATGCACCGTATATAAAAAAGGTATTACCGTATGCATTGTGTCTGGTAGTTTTTGATCGTTTAAGTAACAACGAGAGTTTGAAGTAACAATGAGAATTCTCACGTTTTGAACAAAACATGAGACAGAGTAAAATAACGTAAAATTAAGTTATGAGTTATTATGACTAAATGACAAATATTAATCTTCCCACTAAAAATGGCAAAAAATATAATTTAGATAACAAAACGTTAATTTAGAGCTGATATTGAGCACTTCCTTTTCAGGCGACAAAATTCTATGATGGTTTGGCTGCACGCGCAGTAAAAAATGGTCATGTAGTTGACATTTATTCATGCGCACTTGATCAAACAGGCTTGTATGAAATGCATGCATGTTTTAACACAACTGCAGGTTTAATTGAAGTATTTTCAGTATTGAAGGAATTCTTAATTTTCCTTATATTTTTGTATCTTCTCACAAAAAAAATTTTTTAATAACAATCCTGATGGTACATTCATACATGTTTGGTTTATATCAAAAGTTAAAGCCGGCCACGCCAAGAATGGCCGGCTCCAATTAGACTGTATAAAAATGTAAATGTTCGTTTGTTCAAAATCTTAAGCCTCCAAAAGTTTTTAAACACGCGCCTATTCTAATAGGCGTTGTTTCAAAATTTCAAAGCAGTCGGTGAAGAACTTGCAACGTTTGTCAAAAGCTACATCGAACATTTGCATTTTCATTTATACAGATTAGTTCGGCAGAAATAAAAAGACAGAATGCTTTTGAGATGTCTGATATTTCATTTGAAGTTTTTTAGAAGTTACTTTTTCTCTTGGGAATATGATCAGTTTTTTACAGGAAATGTAGTTATGGGTGATAGTTTCAAATCATCACTATTCAAACAAACGTATCAGCGTGTTTTCGAGAAAGATTGCAATGGATTCCTCAAAATGGGTTTTAATGCGACCATGGAAGTGAGTTTATATTGACTCTGTATAGTTCTTAGTCTAGTTTGTTGTGTGTGAAAATATGGTTTAATTTAAATTTTTAAAACCATCTCATTCAGAGTTGTGATCAATCTGCAAGAAATTTGTTTCACTTAGATTTGATTGGTAACAATCTGAAATAAAATTTTTTTTTTGTTCGAATTTCTATATTGCGTCATAATCTTTATATTGCTTAGTTTTTGCCACAAGAGAATGTTTAAATCGGAATTTCCGAATACCAAGTTTTTAAGCTTTTAAAATATCCAGAAAATTAACTGAGATTCATCCATGATTTGCAGGTAAAAGTTGGTAATGGTTTAAAAATCGAAGGTGTTCTTGGTTGCTGTGCAAATGGTGGTGTAAAAAATGCTTCAGTATCAGATACAGAAATGGGCATTGGTGGCACCTGTCAGTGGAAATTTTGTTCCATCAGTCCACGAACAACAATAGCTGTATTGTTCGAAATTGTTGCACAGGTTATTTTGCATTTTTATTCGAGTCTTTTTTTCTGTTATTTTTATCCCTCTCTATTTTACCATAACTACTCCGTTTATCGAAATCTGTCTAATAAATGGAAAGTTATGTAGCACGTCACAAGTTATTAGAAGTCTTAATTTCTCAATGTCCGCTATTATAGTTTCTTTTCTTTTTTTTTCTTTTTTGAGATTGTTAATTTATTTCATCCTTCTGTTTATAACAAGTAAGGGAAATTACAGTTTTTCTGCTTAAAAATTAAATATTGCATTTTCCTGATAGTTTTTCAGCATTTTTTATTCTTTTTATAATATTATAGCATGGTTCCGGGATACCACAAGGCTCACATGGTATGATGCAATTTGTGACTCAGTATCAGCATCCAGATGGACGAAAGCGTATTCGTGTTACAACTACATGCCGAAATTGGACTGATATGGCAACTCAACAACCGAGCATCGCATATGGCTTTGACCAGGTTATTGTTTTATCATTTTAATTTTTTTGAATTCATATTCAGTCTGGAATATTAAACAATGATTCATTTTATCAGAAAAATTTGTCAAAGCAGTTATGCAATGACGAACAATTCAGCTATTCCATAAGTATTCCAGTCTATGAATGTTTTAGCACACTGTTATATTTTTTCGTTCAAATCATTTCTTGATTTTTTTCTTTTTTTTTTTTTTTTTTAATTAACAAAGACTTATTCTATAGTTGATTTCTTTAGGAAGCGGGAGCAGTAATAATGGCTCGATTAGCTTCTTGGCGTGCATCTTCAGAAAACGACACACCAGATGCGTTGCGATGGCTAGACAGAAGTTTGATTCGTTTATGTCAAAAATTTGGTGAATATCATAAAGTAGGTGTTATTTCCATTCTTTCATTTTAAAATTTAATTTTTCTACTACCAGTTTTAGCATTTTTGTGCACTAAAAATGATCACTTCTTGTTTCTAAAGCTTAAACTTATCTAACTTCTCAAAAAAAAAAAAAAAAAAAAAAAAAAAAAAAAAAAAAAAAAAAAAAAAAAACCTAATAAAAGCCATTAATTAATCTTTCAGAAATTTGATGCAGCAAAATCCAAACTTTTCCTATCTTATTAGTTTAGAATCTTCGTGTCATATTTCCAGGATGACCCATCATCATTCTGCCTATCCGAGAAATTTGCTCTCTTTCCACAATTTATGTTCCATTTGCGACGATCACAATTTTTACAAGTGTTTAATAATTCACCAGATGAAACATCTTATTATCGGTGAATTACGGTTATGTTTAAAATGAAATTATAAAATTATTGAAGTTCTGGTTATATTGGAAATCGATCAAAATTGGAAAATATTGTTTGATTTCTGTTTATTGTAAATTCAATATTCCAATATCATGTTTAATCTGAAAGATAGATTTTATTGCTTTCAGACATATTTTGATGTTTGAAAATGTACTGGAAAGCACTACTATGATACAGCCTGTTTTGTTTGCTTATTCTTTCAATGGCCCACCAGAACCAGTTTTACTGGATACATCATCTATTCTTCCAGATCGGATTTTATTGATGGATGATTATTTTCATGTTTTAATTTATCATGGCCAGGTTGAGATTTTTATAAAATCCGATGTGTGAGCGATACATGCTTTTGATTTTTAAACTCGAGTTTTGTAGGATTCCCATATTTCTAGACAATTGCCGCTTGGCGTAAAATGAACTATCAAGAAGATCCACAATATAGTGCCTTCAAGCAACTGCTGGAAGCGCCAATAGCTGACGCAACAACAATTTTACAAGAGAGATTTCCCATGCCACGTTATATCGTAACTGAGTATGAAGGCTCTCAGGTTCGTTCCCATACTTTGTTAAGATTGGAAACCCTATATTCAGTTAGGTGCTTCCAAGTAAGATTGTGAGCTTCAAGTTTAAAGAAGAAGTGAAATTTATTTAGAAATGCAAAAACAGGACTAGAATTTTTCAAAGTTTCTGGTATGATCTGAAAAAGAAATGAGTTAGCATTTCTTTCCATTTTTACTTGTTTTTTGAATAAGTTTATCCGTCTTTTTTTGTTGTAAACATTGCTATGTTTTACCAACTGCCATCTTTCAATATTTGATTTCATACTTATTTTAGGCTCGATTTTTATTATCCAAGGTTAATCCATCCTTGACACATAATAATCCATATGCAGCGGTAAGACTTCACATATCGTAGTCATTTTTGATTGTGAAAGGAAAATAAGAATTTAATGAATTCGAGTTATTAAATTTTTTCTATCTTAATTTATTGTCATCTAATCTCATGGTGGTCTTTACTTCATGGAGCTGAATTTAATATCTGCTGCGAATTCCAGCTTTCCTAGTAATGTTTGCATATGATTGTTTTACCGTCATTAGAGATGCAAGAAAAAGCTTATTAGAACATGGTGAAATTTTATACCCATTTCTTATTTTCATTAACAACATTAAACGCTAATGGTGCTGCAAATACTGAAAATGAGTTGTTTCAGGAAGGTGGTGCACCGGTCTTTACAGATGATGTCTCTTTGCAAGTTTTCATGGAGCATCTCAAGAAATTAGCTGTTTCCTCATCCACTTAAATCATTATATTAATATTCATATGCCATTTGTTACTAACTTTCCTATTTCTAGTTTCGATTGTGATATGACTGTGTAATTAAGTCGTTTTTCCAGTCGTTTTTTCTTTCGCTATTTTCATGTCTTTGTTCTTCCAAACTTGTTTTCTTTCATTCTGTTGTTATATAAATCTTCGAAATAAAGCTTATTTATTTGCAAATATATATATATATATATATATATATATATATATATATACATTCTAGAAGAAGAAATTAGTTCAAAAATGATTAATCATTATAAATCAAGATGAATCACTTATCTGTCTTAGTTTGAAGGACACAGAAATTACTTACCTCATTTTCCAGTCATTTAGGGAAACTTTTGGATATTCTGGAATTGAGTGCTGCTTTTATGGAATCTCATCGCCGGATGATTTGTTTTAAATGTATTAGAATGTGACACGCTTTAATTGTGAAGCTATTGGTATTTCAAAGTTGTAGTTGTAAGATTAATGATGCTGAGGCTGGAATATGGAAATTTTTGTTCGGGATTATAAAGATTTGGGAGATAAATAATTGTGTGTCCCTTAATTTCCGAGAAATTGTAGGGAACAGATCCTTGTTGTCTACTTTTCTCTTTACTTTATTTTTGTATAAGATCTTTTTATAAAGAAATTTACCTAGTTCAATATATAAAATATTGAAAATCCTAAAATTGAAAAGATTTTTCCCGAGCGTAAAAAATTTTTTTATATGATACTCAACTAAGCAAATAAATTTGAAGCTATTTAATCCCTAGACTAACGCAAAATTGAAAATCATGGACTAAAATATAATAAAAAGCAAATAAAATCAAAGGATTTCAGCAGTCGGCAAGGAAAAGAAACATTCTAAAATTCTAGATTTTGCATTCCATTATATTTTTCTGACTTATTACTTATCCTCAAAAAACAATCCCTTCAATCTTTATCTTTCTCCGATTTGGGGAAATCTGTCCAATTTTAAAATTTTCATATTTTATATATTGAACTTGGTAAGTTTCTTCAAAAAAGATCTTATATAAAAATATGGTACATTTTTGTAGTCTTCATTTCTATATATATATTTTATGTGAAGTACTGTTATTATCATCTGGTGTTAGGTTCCTCTATAATTTTTTTCACACATAAAGTTAATGACGCTTTTTATTTCAAGAATCCCCTGTATTTTTCTGATATCATGATTATTCTCGCAAATTATGTTCCAAAGTCATATGAAGATTTCTAAAATCATAACTAAGTTCTTCATACAAACCATCTTGATCTTGAATTAGAAATCAGTTTTGGTTATTGTTCATGGATTTACTTTTCAATAATTAAGCTCATCGTCAGGCATTAAAATATTTCAGATATGAAAGAAATATGGTTCATTTTCTTTCCATTCATATGCTTTTAATTTATATCTCTTGTACGCACTTTTTTAAATTTCTTTCCATAAAACGGATTCTTTTAATTAAGATGAGTTCACAAGACTCGTTTACAAAATTTCCCCTGTAATTCGTTTGAATCTTCTCTCTTTTGATTCTTACAATATCAAAGCAATTCAAAGTTTCTAACGATCAATAAAATTATTTATTAAAGTGCATACAGAAAACCTGGTAATTCCCAAAAACACCTTATTTTTACAGTAATTCCACTGTATTATTGTCATTTTCACACATCATCATTAGTTTATTGTATTCGCTGCTGCCTCATCTTCTGATTCTGAATTACCGTATTCACTATCAGTCTTACTACTGTTGTCAAAAGCACTTGATCAAATTTTGTTCTGATAAATATCGAATCCAACCAATCTTGAAACTGATTAAAAAATTGTTGATTTGTGAACCTTAGATGAGCTATCATTCAACTGTAAAGTACGAATAATACTTCGAATTACAAGCAATTGCAATTTATCTTTTTTCAAATAATAATTTCACAAGCGATGACCACTTAAATAGAAACGGTCTATATTATTCTGATCTATATTACGCTTTATTTTTAGTGAAAATATCAATAAAATTCATTTTCAGGCATATTTCATCTATTTCACAGGTATGTTTAACAGGATCTTTGCTATAGCAAGAGAAATTGAGATTAAAAAATTGCAAAATTTGTCAGAGTAAGGATACAAAGATGTGAAAATATCTGTGAATCGAAATAAATCCTTTGAACATGAACGAACATGAATATCTTAATCAAATAACTTGCTTATTTAATTACTCACAATGATTACATAGAAGTTATGAAATACTATCCATTTGCTTTTGTCTATCTTGTTTTTATATAGTTCTACTGGTATTATCATTTGATTATAAAATAAGTAGTGATATCTGTTCTTCGAGCTATTGCAATTTTTTAAGTTTATAATGCTGTTCTTACTAATGCAATAGGTTTTGGTTGCTTTGATGAAAGTAAATAGAAGCAAATTATCAAGAATTTATTCAATTCCATTTTCTAAAATAATCGTAATCCAGAACAAATATTCATTGCATGAACGAATTAATACACAATCGTTACTCCTCATAATGCTTCTGGTTTTATTAGTTTGCAGGTAGTACACTCTACTGGATATTTTTATAAGTTTTCTTACAGGACTTATGTCGAAAATCATCTCTATTCTTCTTCGGCAGAATACTATTGCTGTTAATCGAACATTTCTCATACAACATGAAACAGCATTTCCTGAATTTCTCAATCTTTCTTAATTTCTTCCCTTTGTTTCACTTTTTGACTTTCTCTCTTGACCTTTGGATCCTAATTTTGCTTTTTAGAAAAGTCATAAATCATCTCTCGCTTAATGCCTTCAAATTTTTAGATGATGAAAGGAAAAGTTTTCCAAATATTTATGCTTATTTTTTATGAAAAAAACTATTCGAAATCTGAAATCGGAATTTACGATGTACTATTATGTTTATTATGTTAACCATAAAACTGCAGTGGATAAAAAACGCTATAGAATTAACTGAAATACGTTCTCCATTAAAGTAATTCATTGCTACATGAAGACGATTCTCTTACAAAAATCTCATAACTGAAAACTAATTCACTCTGCGCTTTCTATCACAAAAATTCAATTTGCAACCATTTACGGAAAAGAACACTTCGAAATGTTGAGAGTAAAGAATACCTTGGTTTTCATCTCTTACAATTCTAGAATTTGATAATGAAAGATTATTCAAATTATTTGATGAAGTAAGTTGCTACCATCGATATAATTGTTTCTGTGCTTACAAATGAAACCACATCCTCCAATAAAATTTTATTTGTGGAATTACGAATCCTTTTTTTTAATACCATGAATGATATTCTTTCGATGGCAGAAAATTTGGTAAAAAGACTGGTAACAATAGTATCAGAATGAAAGGATCGGAAAGGGATCAAGTTCGGATGTATTGCTTGCCAACTGCTAACTGTATTATTCATTTCATGACTAGTTACTTAGCTAAATCCAAATTCACTTTTGAAATCCTTTTCTTTGCTATCAAAGTAATTTAGATGACGGAATCCAAGTCCTTACTTTACTTTTCCTTTTTCCCAGACAAATAAATGAATAAGAAAGAAACTGTTCAGAGAAAATCTCTTTTCCAAATCTTCCCGAAAGGAGTCGTTTCATGTACAATTTGAGAGGAAACACATTATGTAAGTAATGCATGTGTAGACTTTTATATTGTTTATTCGTTAAAAAAAGGAAGTAGTCATTAGTATAATCAGTTGCTTAAGACAAAGTTATTTCTGTTTTTTTCTTTCGCTTCTTATCAGTGCTTCTTTTCACCATTCGTTTATCTACTCTTCTTTTTTATTTTTATACAAGTTTACCAACGACCACATTCTTTAGCTCACTGAATATGCCATTAACAGAGGAGCGTCACCCTCTTCAGATATTAAGGAACTCTCACGCAACATCATAAATGACATGTGTTGGCAATACTTCAGCCTCCTACTACCACGCACTCCATCACAGCGAATAAGTCGAAAGGTTTCACAGAGACCCTCTAGCAATTCTTCGGGACGAGAGACCGCACGATTTGAATCCTTTTAACATTTTCTACTTGGTGAGATTATGCTTCTTTCTATCGACTTCCGATTGGTGTAAGCATAATCTCGTACTTTCAGTCCATAATTAGAACTCTCTGTAAACTCCATCACTTATATCACTCTCTCGAATGAGCATAATATTTTTCATCTCTGTATCCAGTTTCCCGCCTTTTAAATTACAAATTTATTTTTTTTAATGGGGTAGGGGAGCGAGAAAGGAGGGATATCAATGTTATGAATTTTGGTATGACACTTTCTCAATGTTTTTCCTGTGACCTATGTGAATTTAAACTATATCATAATGACCTTTTCCCCTCTTTCTGTCTCTGTGACAAAAGCGGATCTGGACTGCTCAAACCTTGATGACTACATGGTTTGACTTTGATGTAAATTTAATTTAATTTCATACTAATGAATTAATTTTGAGACATTGAGATGGACGAAATGAACAAGCGCCGTATTGCAGAAGCAACGGAATGCATAAGAAAGGCCGAAGCACAGTGAGTTTACTCTTCGAATAACAAAAGTCTTAGGAAATCTGCACTTTTCTGAATTATTATTGGCGTGAAATATCGCTAATTTTCATGATAAATTATATTCTATACATCTCGACGAACTCATTTCTAGCATCTCTATAAAGCTATTCTGTTTGAGTTTGAAAAAGCGAATCTGGACTACTCATTTCTTGATCATGTTTTAGCCTGAAGACATCGATCATAAAAATGAAATTCAAACCCGATTATGATAGTGCAGCAATAGAATATGATCGAGCTGCCGTCTGCTTCAAAAATGCCTCAAAAATGGAACATTCGCGTGATGCTTATCTAAAAGCAGCTGAAATGCATAAAGAAAATGGCAATTTATTTCATTGGGCAAAGTTATTATTTTTGTCATTAATGCAACTTTACTAATTGATGGAGCCAGTTTAGGGTAATTAGATTATGTGAAGAAGCACGCAATAATTATTTAGTTAGATTTTTTATAGATGCTATGAAAATGCGGCGACGATTTGTAAGGAAATGGGTGATAGCTGTGGTACACTGAAGTATATGGATTTAGCTGCAGATGGATATGCCGAATCAGGAAGTGCTGATACATCGGCTATGGCGCTTGATAAAGCTGCAAAATGTTTAGAAGATATCGATCCTGAAAAGGCTATCAAGGTTTTGCTTTGTCAATTACGTTTTTTAAGATGCAGTTCTTGGTATTAGTTGAATGAATTCCAATTTAAGTTACTTTTCTAAGTTTGTAGGGAATGGTAAGTAAATTGCATTTTAAAAGACACTGTCGTGATTTTAAATTTTAAAACAGAATTTAATTCCAGAATTTTCTCCATGATGATGGCCATGAAAAGGAGCAAATTTTTAAAGTTTCATCTAATTTTCGAGAATAATATCTTTCTTTCAACATTACTTTTTAAATTTAATTTAGTTCAGTCAGTCTTTTCTATTTATTTTGGGATGAATTCGAATTGAATTGTAAGATCAGATTTAAGAGAAAACCTGTTGAAAGATGTGATTTGAAAATTTGAGTTTGATGAAATTTATGCAGGTTTATCACAAAGCGCTAACAATGGTACAAGAAACAGATCGTTCACGTATGGCTGCTGGATTTATAACTCGACTTACTAAACTATATTTGAAAATGAAGCGATATAAAGAAGCAGCTGATATGATTAGTGAAGAAATCGAGAAATATATGGAAGTTAAAGTGTTTTTTAATTTCATTCTTGCTGTGGTATTGTTTGCTGTCTTTTTTTTTTTTTTTTTTATTTTCGAAGTTTCCTAAAAAGAATTTCGGTTTTATTTTGGTTTTAAATTTGAGAATCCTGGTGAGACAATCAGTCCAGTGAAGTATAACAAAAGATAAATGTAATTTTATAGAATCATTTAAGTAGAATTTTTTTTTATTTTTGAGCGACAAAAATTTAAATCAATTTGAATATAGGCTTATATAATTTAAAATGCTATTTATCTCATACTTTTTTCTTTCTAGCTGTTATTTTAATAAAAATGAAATAATTTAATTTTTCACTTCTTCAGCAATAGTGTACGCTGTTCATTTGAAGGATTTGATGCATTATATAAAATTACCGTTATTTCACTCATCATTTTTCGATTTTTTTAATCGCTTATTGCATGTTGTGCTGTTATGATCATTCTTTTTGTTTTAGGAAGCTGGTCGAGTAGGACAGTTAACTACCGCTCTTGTTCTTGTCCAATTAGCTCGTGATGATGCAGTATCAGCTGCAAAAAGTCTCCAGAAGTCGTTCAAGTAAATTTTATTCAAAAATGCTTCATTTCACATCGCGATCATTATTTTTTCAATTTTGATGAATAAAATATAAAGTTACTTTTTTTTGTTCTTTGTTCATTCAGATGTGAAGACTTTGAAATTTCGGAAGATGCGAAGATTTGCAGTGCATTGATCTCAGCATTTGAATCGGGTGATAATAATTCTTTTCAGCAGGTCCTTCAGCGGCCAATTTTAAGGGGTATGGACAATGAGGTAGTTGTTGTTTTTCGAAAGATTTTTTAATTTCGGAGTTTTCTTGGCGAATTTCTTCTCTTGATTTCTAGATGTTTGAGGCAAAACAAGTTCGTATCTAGTTTTTCTTATCGAAAATTTCTTGTGTTTGAATGGATACATATTTAAAACTTATTTTTTCTGTTATGTCATAAAATGAAATGGCAAGGTTATTCTTTTAAAAATTAGTCATTAGGGATGTGCAATTTCATGATAGTGAAACTCATGTTTTTCAGTATCTGCGTTTAATGAAAGAATTAAAAGCCAGTTCTGAACTAAGTGGCCGTAATGGTAACGATAATGATGCTCGGGAAGAAGGGGGTGATGGAAGTGATGAAGATTTGAAATAGTTATACACGTGATTATTAATTAAAAATGTAATAGTTTTTTGATTATATAGTTTTAGTCGATACATCTTTATAGATGAAATAATTATCATTAAATTAGTAAATCCTTGTGAAAATTTCCAAGGTTTTTTTTTATGATTTTTAGGAAGAAAATCATTGATTAATAATCTTTGCTAAGATGTTGTGTTGAACTGAAATTATAGAAATGCTTATCCAAATTATTCGTTTGATTGCAGTTGTGTTTTTGCTGTATTTATTCAGATGATTAATGTATTGTAGAACGGATTTCGTTTTCTTCATAATCTTAATTCAAATTAAAAGAATGCTTGTATTCTATGTAGTGCCAAAATGATTCAGCTGGCTTTAATTTCATTGCACTTTCGGGAATTTGTCTAATTTCTATTTTTTAAAGGTAATTTTGTTTTTTAAAAACGGGAGGATGGTCGTAATCTGAAAAGGTTAAAATATATAAACTTTCTCTGCTTTATCCTAACGTGCAAAGCACATTCTCTTCCTTTATTCAACAGTGGTCGCATTTTCTCTAAAATATTCTCTAAAACACTGAATTATGATGATATCTTCTCATTCTGATGGTTGCTAATAAATGTATTACTTATAGACTGAGAATTTGAACAGTTTGTCATATTTATGATGTTTTGTTTGAATTTTAACTCCTTATTTTCTATAATTATTCTTGGGAGAAGAATTTAGTTATATGTTGTTTGGTGTCTCAGCTGGTACATTTTATTATTTCTGTAATTTTTATTTTGTAAGCAGTTCAATTTGTGTACTCTATATTTATTATTTGTTATCATTGTTCGTAAAATGAATGAAATATGTAATTTCTTCTGAAATGCACGAATTGTATTGTATTGATCGTTCTAAGAGGAAAAGACAAAGATCATAGGTTTGTGGCTGTCAAAATGAGTAAAAGATCGAATTTAATGATATCATAGAATCGGTTCCCATGGTAATTGCTTTTGCTTTATCGCTGTTGCTTTTAAAAGCTTTGAGGTAGTTGTTCGATGATGACTAATCCCAGGTCTGTCCGAAATGAAGTAGATGAATTGGAGAAACGGCTAGTAAAAATGGATGTTAAATTGCAAACAGCGAAAAAGGCGAGGGTAAGTTAGATTACATCTTTTACTAGGGTATACGTCAGGACGTAGCTTATCAAAGATTTCAGTGAAATAGTTCGCCTTTCACAGTGAGTCCTTTTTGAGATATTTGTCATTCTCTATACAGTGAGTGGTTGCATTTGGAATTGTACTGTTCTGTTATCATTGGGAATCATTAGTATTAAAGAACCGAGTGGTATACTATTATTGAAAACATATAAAATGAAAAACTGTTCTTTTTTTCCTTGTGATCTTCAGTTCTCCTTTCTTTTGCGTGAAATTCCTCCGAATTTTTAGTTAACTATTTCTATTTCAACTGAGAAAAAATTGGTTTCTGATTCCAGAAGAAGATATTTCAATGGCCTTAATTTCAACGAACTCTTTATATTTATACCTTTGCAAATCATAATTTAAACTGTCAATTTCATCATGATGAATGTCAAAATTTGTGATTTTCATGAAGCATATAATCATGAAATAGATATTTATAATCATAAAAATAAATCTTCCACTTCTGAACAACTTTTTCTTCATTTAATGATAAATAATTGTTGTAATTCAATTGAGGATGAATATGTAAATTTCCTACGACAAAAATATCCTTGCTGGAAACCACCTGAAATGCACATTTTCAAGCAGGTATAATTTGAACACTTCATTCACTTTTACCATTGAAATTCTTTCTCTTTTCTGCTCATAATTTTGGGGAACTGAATGGGAATTTGTATCGTTTAAAATCTTTGATATTAGCAATTATTTTGTGTGTTTCACAATAAGAACGTATATTAAAAAACAAGTAAAATTTAGTATAAATTAGTGACGAGTTTCTAAAAAACTATTACATGCTTCAAAATTCAGTAAATTTTCCTATAGATTTTCGGAATTTGCAATTTATAATGATTGAATTATGAATAGTCATCAGCATCGAATCAATCCCAACGATGTATCTTAGACAATTTGGCAACGAACAAATATCACTGGGATCTTGGAAAGCGTCTTATTATGCCACTTACAGAATTAGATGATCTTGAACCAAATGACCCAATACCATCAAGGCAAGAGTTCACTCAGATTTTTTCAAGAAAATTCTGTTAAGAATTTTAATAATATGTATTATTTTCTTGAAGATTGAAGTTTCTAAAGTTTTATTGAAGTCTTTTGTAGTGGACCAGCAATGGAACCCGATTTGATCAGAATCAAGAAACGATTAGGCGAGATAGCCGAAGATTTAGAAAATTTACGTGAACATCGACTTCATTTATCCACTGCGGAATACTACCTTTCTTTAGGATCTGAATTTTGTTCCTCGAAAAGTCAAGAAATGCCTTGGAAACCGACAGAAGAAGAGTCAAATGTTGCTCAATTGAAAAGTTTGCATGAATTACGCAAACAAATCAAGCAAATTGGTAAGCAAAACTGATTGTCAAAGTGCATCACTGAATCCGTCGAAAATCTTTATATACGATTCTTAAAGTAGATTTAATTGATATCTGAATTTACTATTTTTTTTAGATACTTATGCTTTATTGGATACTCCACGACCAGATGCTGAAAGTCATGAATGGATGCGGATGGAATATTTGCAAAAATATAGTAATGGTGAAACAGAAAAAAAAAAAGATAATCAAAAAAAGGGAAAGTTTGAGCAGTCACTTACTGATGAGAAAAAAAATTCAAATATGCTTTCGATAGAGCATCAGAAAGAATCAAGTCATCTTCAAGATGCACAGTGGACTAAAGCAAATAGTAATTGTGTTGTCATTGGTTTATTTTAATTCTGAGATGAAGGCCGGGAAGGAGTTGAAAAGGAAGTCTGTCTACTATTATAATTTTTTATTAGAAATAAGTTTCATATTAACATATGAAACTTATTGGAAATGAGTTTTAAATTAATACATGAAAACGCCAGTGAATTGCTTAAAAATTTTTATTGTTTGCGATTGAAATTTCATTATTTTTATCCTCGTTCCAGAATTTTTCTTTTTTTATATTTTCATCAAGAAGAGTAAATGAATTATATTAAATACGGAAAATGATCATAGTCATAATTCAACTTTCTGCAGTCATCGGAGAAGCAAATGGTCTCCATCAAATATTAAATATGCAAAGAGATAGTCAAAAGTCGTCAAATCAAGAAGTGACAGATACAATGGTCGCTGCTCGGTCGAGGTTTTTTGATTATATGTTTCAAAAGTATTGTGTTGTGTAAAAGTGATGAAAACGAACACCTTTAAAAAATAGATTTTTTTTCAAAGCTCGAATGCATAATTTTAATAGAGGAAAAAATATAACATATTACTTCATTTTTTCACTCAGCTTGGATATAAAACTAAAAGTAGGTTAAAATCGTCAAAAAAGTAAATTAAAGTTAAAAGTAGGTTAAGTAAGTTAAAATAAAGTAAATTAAAAATAAAAGTAAGTTAAAATACTTATTAAGAAAACTCTTTCATCCAGTGAAATTATGGAAACATATATTTACTTATTTCAATCTATTTCATTTTTTGATTTTCCAAAAGAACTTTTCAGGCCTACAGAGATAGAAAGCACCGCGCAGACTTCGCATCTATCAACAGCAACAGAAGATGGGTTTAGTTTCCTAGCTAAAATCCTAGGAAGCTCAGCAGATGATGCTGCTAATAAAAAGTCGACATTTACAGATAGATTGACTGACGAAATGTTAAAGACGGTTAATTTAAATGACGAAGATTCCGATTCTGATTTTTTCGCTTGACATTTCGCATGTTAATGACAGGGTCTGAAATGCATCATTTGTATATCAGTTATTTGTTCGGACTTTTCTCTAAATTTCTCGTGTAATAAATTAAAATGACCGCCTCTTTCGTCAATCCTTTTACCGATATATCATTGTTTCTTTTTTTTTTCTGAGAATTGATATCCTACGTTATATGGCAGTATTCATGCTCGAGTTTCTTTTATACATTTCAAATTCTTCAATATTAATGGCTATGATTCAAGAAAAAAGGATTCGATCCTTTACAGTCTGATTCCTTGATTCTTTACTCCATCTCGTTTACATCTCCACTTCTTGTGAATTGTTCTATCTGTCTCAGATCTTATCCTAATGTTTTGAGAATAAAAAAAAAAAAGCATTAATGCAAGAATTAGAGAAGGGAACTGAAGGGTCTGATTTGAAAAAATGGTAATGAATAGGTCTTCGATACCTTGAAAGTCTTTATCACTTATCTGCATTTCTCTCTTCCCTTCTTTGATCCATCTCGAAATGCTCACAACTGCTTGAATTTCTTTTTGGAACATTCCTTCTTTACTATATTGAAACCGAAAAAGCAGAACTAAATAATATTGTCCTCTACTTTCTCATTTTGTACTCTAGATATCTTTTTTATCATATGGCAAACGTGCTAATCTCTTCATGTTTTCAGTTAAATCTTCGGAAATTGCTCTTGTTCTTAGTGAAATATTTCAGCATGAGTATTAATCATCTTTCTTATTAAATCTTTGTATCATTTGACAAAATCTCATGTACATTCAAAAATACATCAATAGATTGATACATATTAAAAAATCAAATATACTTCAACAACAAACCAGACTGAATAAAATACTGTAAGGAATATTAACAGTATTACGGAAAACTGTTGCAAAGATCCTTCACATTCTGGAAGAACACAGTCAGTTCATTTATTTATATTATTACATGGAAATTTTTGCGGTCACTTCAAAATGGTACAAACAACAGTATAATGCAGTGAAATACCGACATCAGAATACATAAGAAAAGTATTTAGCACTATGACGTTTCTTATATAAAACCATGAGAATATCTACCTTCTGCAATCCACTGGAGACAAGGATATGTATTCCGTTTTTTAAAATGAGAACAAATGCAACAACTTGCAAGTTCAGGTTGAGAAGAATAAAAGCACGGGAACAGCTCGGGAAGATAAAGGAAAAATTATTTCAATTTCTTTGTAATTGTATCGATTTAAAATTTTCTGAATTGTTCTAACGTGTTGGAAACTCGCATAGATTCATCGATTTAGTTCACATCTCTCTGCCGCTGTCTGTGAATACAACATATGTAAAAGTTTTGAGAAAAAATGGTAAAATTTCAAGAATGTAAAAATTTTCGAAGAGGAAAAGTAAAAATTTTGGTTCGAAAAATTCTAATAAATTAGACGAGCGATTTTTTGAAAAGAGCAAGCATCTGTTTTGAAAAGCTTCAAATATGCCAAGAATGCATTACGAAACATCGGTCGGTAGTGACCAAACCAAACGATCTAACCAAGGTATATTAGATGGTTTGCAGTTATCAACTTCGTTCTCACTTTCTTTTAAAAGATAGCCATGAAAACATCTGCACAACTTTTTTTATAATATTCTAGAAATTTTTCCAAATATTTCACAGTTTCCGATGGATTTCATTAATCCTTATCCCTCAATACCTAACAGACTATAAACTTTTATTATTACGGTAATGAGTCGTTCACACGATTGGTGATTTTCTTTTCTTTCGGTATGAACGGCAATACTTTCAGATAAGAAACCTGCTCGACCAATTTCATAGCAAAAGCTGGGAATGCGTATACATCGTAGTTATTTTCGCCCAACTCATATGCTAAACCACGTGAACGTAAACCACGTTGTTCACGAGTAGCACCTGCAATGAATTACTTTAATTGATAGTTTTATATCAAGTAAAGATAGTATATATGTTCTTGAAGCTTTTAAATCATAAATAATTAAATAGCTAAGGACATGATTCTTTAGTGGCTCTTATGCTTAGCATGTTTTGATGTAGCCTGTTCTCAATATACAAACCCATTCCACCAAATGACCCGAAATTTCGGCAATACGAACAAATGATATTCTAGAAAATTCTTCCAACTAATGTAATATGAATTTCTGGGCTGTGCCATAACGAGCAGGAAATTACTGCAGTGAGATTTACTAAATCTTTAATAATGTTCTTATTTACCATTATTATAATTTAAATTACCTGAGACAGTATTATCAAGAACGCATGCAACAAATGCGCCAACGAACATTGGTAAAGTAAGAAGAACTGTGAGCACTTGATTGACCACAGCGATCCCTAAACAAATACGACAATTAAGAATCGATTTTTATAAAACAGAACAAAATAATACAATATAATAATCAGAAAAGTTGAAAGGAAATAGAACCTGTATCGATAGGATTCTCTCGAAAATAGCTTGGCACAATCATTCCAACCATTATCGAGAATCCCAGCACTGCTACGTTCCGTGTACATTTCAAATCGACCTGAAGTAATATGCGAAGCGTGGTAATTTCTAAAAAATTTGTTTTTTTTTTTTTTTTTTTTTTTTTTTGGGGGGGGGGGCATTTAACAGAATACACGAAGCAAATGTAACGTTTTTCGCATCAATGCGTTGATATTAATTTCAAATCTTGCCAAAACATGAAGTTCAATCTCGTTATCTATCTGAGAGAACGTAATTATTGATCATCTTAATTCATTTATGAAGGTTGAAAAAGGTCTTCGGAACTTAAATTTTATAAATCGTCGTACTTGTTGGATATTGGCTATTGCTACACCACCAACCATTGCCATACTGCTAGCCAAAATACCACCAACCAGTGGATCTGGAATCGTTGACAACAATGCGCCGATCTTCGTAAAAACGCCCAACAAGATGAGTAACACTCCAGCTAATACCATTGTAAACCGACTTGCCACCTGAGGTCATTAAAGAAAAATAAATGAGCTAGAAGATAATGTTAAAAAATAAGCAGTCATTTGCTGATGTGTAGAAAAGCAATGAAATTTAATTGAAAATGAAATTACATAAAGAAATAATGATCGATAAAGCAAGAAGAAATGAAAGATATACATTTTCAAGTTTGGCAAGATAAAAAAAGGTTTTAAAAATGACGTAATTCAAAAGCCAGTTATAAATTTTCTCTGATATGAATTCAAAAGGATTCGCTTACCCGAGTGACACCAATGACACCAATATTTTCCGTGTGCGTTGTCATACCAACACCTGGACCAAGTAATCCAGCTAGTAAGGAACCACAACCTAGATTCTTCTTTTGCTATCAAAGTACAGTAAATATGTAGTGAAAATACCTAAAATTAAAAAAAAAAAATTGCTAAAAAAGCATTAATTCAATATTACCTTCAGCCAGAATACCACGATTGATTGCATGTGAAGGCGGTGAGCGTTCTTCGGATACTCGTGCCGCTGCATGATAGTCACCGACCGATTCAAAGACTGATGTTAGCGCCGAAATGACGAATGCACAAAAAAGTCCAGTATGGAACTGCGGAACACCTAATTGGAATAAAAATAAATAATGGAAGTAAACACATAATATAAACTACTGCTGGGATGACAATGGCAATAGTTCAGTCGTTCTTAACTCATTCATTCTTTTTCATCAAAGTTCTGAAATTCATTGCTGACAGGTTTGAAAATGAATCCACATTATCATTTCTAGAATTATTTGTCATATTTAAAGTTAGAGATAATTGCTGTGGAAAACACTTGAAGGTACAATGAGTTGTCGCGATTATTCTATAGCAACTAATCTCAAATTCAGAAAACTCAAACCTAACCGGGATATGGAAATCGCAACCAATCGGCACGCTTGATTACTGCAAGTGTTTCATTTTTATCCAATCGAGCAGCACTGTCTGGTGCTGTCAAATTTGTCAAAGTAAGAAACAAGCAAAAGCCCCAGGATGTCAATATAGCTATCAAGTACTGAAATAGCATTTCAGCTGATGAATTTATAATTTATTTTCAATCCGAAATTCAGTTCATGTAATCATCAGCAAGTTGTAGTGACTAGCATTGAAAAATTCTATATTTAATACTACTTATTTCCAAACTTTTACAAATTTCAAAATTTGAAATGGGATTACTGGATATTGGCCAAAAATATTGCTCCGAACGATAGCGAAACGATTATTTTTATAACCAAGTGTGGGTACTTTCCAATCTGCCAGATATAAAATTGTAGCAAATAAAGCAGCTGCTTGTCTAAATTTAAAATTTAAATTTAATTCATAGTTCAATCAGCGTGAAAGTCTATTTGAAGTCTTTCCACTTCTATTACATGAAACTATCTATATCTTATTAAGTTGCTGACTTCTCATATGATACTTCATTGAATAACCAACAGCAAATAAACAATTCCCTTTTTTCATCTTCATTCTCAGAAACCGAAAATTTGAACGGGAAATTCGTCCTTCTCAAAAATAATTTAGATTACTACAAACTTTCGAAACTTATGAAACACTTACATCACAGCAACCCAATGCTTTGAAATCCGTTCAACACATAAATCAACTGCACTGAGTACGAGGAGTAGCATGAGCGGTGATACGGTAATTGGTCCAATAAATTTTGTTAATACGCCAACTATACCCGTCATACCAATTATGATTGGTACTAGAGACGATGCAATTAAGCATCCTTGAATCTATATTTTCATTTATACTTTTATCTACTTTTAAGAATTTTTATTGTTCGCACCATCTGGCAGGTCCTTTCATAAGCTTACTTATTCGCTATAGTTTTGCTTACTTGAATTTCTCATTATTTAATTATTCAATAACAAAAACATTATTTTACTGAAGACAAACTCGCATAAAAGGATTCTTTTCTTTCTAAAATATAGCAGCATGCAATTTGAAGTAACTGGAAAATGCTGAATCAAAGATTGAAATTGAAATGCTTACAATAGCAAGCTTATTCTGATAAATGGAAGCAGCCACAATATCAGTATCTGTAAAAGTGCATTTATATTCAGGCAATTGCATGAACACCTGAATCGACGGAATATATGCAAATGCTGTACCTTGTAAAAGCGCTAACCTGAAACACTTTCTTATTAATTTCCGAGCCATTTCATGAATTCTCATAAAATATCTTGAAGGTAAAAAACCATTTTAAATCTATTATATTTCGGTAATTATAGTTTGAAACTTGAAATATATAATTTTATTTAATTTAAGAATTTCTTTTTAAAATAAAAAATATAATTTCTGCTAGTTGCTATAACTACCGAAAAATAAGTATTAATATGGAAATGTTAATTAATTACCTAATTTTATAGCATAATCTAATTTCAGAAAGTTGAGCAAGATTGTATTGAAGTGTAATGCAACGCTCAATTGGGCTACTTTCAAATTAAAGATAAAGAACCTTGTCCCAAGCATTGTTTGAATTATAGTTGACAAGCCACTAACGACGAATGTTGACGAAATAAGCAATACTCGTAGTGTATATACATCGCGACCGGCACAAAGTTCATTTGACAAAATAAATGGAATTGTTAAAAGAGCGCTTACACATACCATTACTTGCTGAAATAAGTACCATAAGTCATCAACTTGCTGAAACCACGAAAACTAGAAAAGGTACCATAGGTTTATCTGATCATATAAGAATAACTGTACTCATAAACTTCCTGCATAACCATGATTAACTCAAGGTAGCTACAAAAGTTATGAATAGGGATGAAAACAAAACATTGGTCATTTGTTTCAAATCCCTGATTTGTGCCAAATTAGTTTATCTTTTATTAGATAAACATTAACAACATAGCGGGAACTTCAACTATAAAAACCTTTGAATATACTTTTTGTGTTAATAGGCAAAATCCTGAAATTTTAAACTGATTTTAAATTTCACGGTGTAGAGCGACAAAAATTCTTCAAATTGTCATTTATTTCAATGACACCATTCCGCAACTTTGATTTAAAAATTTACTTTATATTATACAAAATAAATTGGGAATAATCCGAAACGATTCATGTTTGAAAGGTTTTGCTATTACATTATAAATAGTTGCGAATTAGTAAATGTAAATTAGATAGACTAAAACATAAATAGAAATTTAAGAAATAGAAAATTAAAAAAAAAAAAAAAAAGAGAACGTTGAAATAAACACTGAATAATTACAAGAACAAATGGGCACTTACTTGCAATGCAAAAAGTAATGCAAGTAAAATTGGAGGATTCTCGTTTGCTTTGTAGAAACGTCTCTTACGTGTAACTTCAATCCCATTCACCGGCAATTCTTTCATATTATTCTGATATGAATTGGATCCATTTTCCATCCCGTTCATTTCCTTACGCTATTAATCATTTTGCTTTTTGGATGTTATTTAAAATGTTGAAAATAAACGCGTAACGTATGAAAAAATATATAATTTCCAATAGCCAAATACAAATAAACAGAGGCTTTCTTAGAATAATGGTAAAAGAAATGATAAATTATCATGTGTTACTTATGCAAACTTTTGATATATTTACGCCGTAATTATTTCATGCAGTACGCTGAAAACTTAAACAATGGAGAGAATCAGTGATCTGAGTCTTTCACTTAAAAATTAATTCAATAAGTCAGATGAATAATATAATGCTGATGACAATAGATGGATAAAATGATCAATAATGAATAAACTAATGGGAGAAGTGGAAATGAAACATTCACAAATCACAAATTCACTACTCATTTCCTCATTCAATTTTTCTCTGATTTTATTCATATCTTCTTGCAACAGTTTAAATTGCAGTGGTCACTCTGTAACCTGAGAAAGGGAGAACTGTTACATAAATTATACATTTAGTTATTCTCATTCTCGAGTATTGACTGCAATAACAAACTTCCCGATAAGTCTCAACAGATTTCAATGACAAAATTAATCATTATGCAAGTATAAAAAACTACAAACTTGTCGTGCATGAAATACATATTTATATACGAAATGAAAAGTCATTTAAAAATTTGTAAAGGTCATAATCATTTACAACTCCATTACTTATCGAACATTTTAGACTGCATGGACATGATTTTTTCATCGATTTTTTCCCTTATTTGAGAAAAAATTGCATTCAAAAGCAGAATAATGGTTAATATCATATCCATGCAATCTAAAATGTTCGATAAATGATGAAGATGCAAATGATATGATCATTTGAGAACAAAATCCGTGAACAAAATTTATCTTCAAATTATTTACCAAGGAATGTTACTTCATATAAAAGGATTTTCTTTCTGAAATACATTGTTCAAATCTTTGAAGTTTAAGACGGAACAATTCCAATCAGTATATAAGACATATATATACTATTTGACACTATATATGGACTACTTTGAAAACGTGTTTCGTCTTCACTTTCTTCATTAAAATCACTCAAATTCACTTTTAAAACAAGTTTGTAGAGCTTTGACAAGATCAAATTCACTTCCTATGAAAATGGTTTTATGCCATACACATTGAATAAAGGTAGAAAAAAGAGATTAACTTTTCTTCCCTTAATACGGTGAACAAAATTAATTCTTTAAATTGCTTTCAGAAAGGCTGCATTTCCCGAAAACATTTTCCTGTCTTTTCTGCACAGTTTATTAAATTTCCTGTGTGTTTCAAATGATTTAGAAGAATTTCTAGCAAGAAAATACTGCACATTATGTCACTTTTGAAAATTTATAAACTAGAAAAATTTTCTTCACATTTCTTCATTTTTTTCTAGCAACTGCAAATTATGAATTGAAATGGTATTTTCTTCTGCAATCCTTTGCAGAAATCTTATTTATTTACTATCCACAAAACAAAAATCATACAAATTTTCACAGTACAGCCTTAACTAGCATAATCTTGAGATTGCCTTCATGTCTCAGATCACTATCATCAATGCATCACTATGAGAATGGCTCAAGTTAAATGGCGTAGATATCTACATATATTAAGCATATAAACAATATACCATATTAAGAAAAAACAGAAATCTTTCAGTGAAAAAAGTCAAAGACTTTTAAACTTGTCAAGAAATCATTATTTTCCCCTGAAAATTAAAAAAAAAAAAAAACTTCAGCAAACTTGTTAAGCGAGATGGGAATTTGATGATTAATTGATTTTTGAGCAAAATCAGTTAAAAGTTGGCTAATAAGTATAGTTAATGAGACGCCGATGAGTCATCTAAAACATTTTCACAAATAACAGCCTGCTTTACATAATCTCACATCTGACAGTGTCAAAACCATAAGCTATTTATTTTGCAGAACGTGAAATGAATTGGTTGTGATTTATGACCACCTGTTTATAATATTTGCCAAGTGTGAATGTATTTGTTTTCGTCCCATATTAGAAAAAGCACAATTAATACTCGCAGATATGCAGAGAATTGCCATCTAATCTCATAGATCTTTTTAATGAAATCATGCGAGACTTTGTTGTTCTCCAAGTTCTATTATTTTTTCTCATCCTGTTTCTCTAAAACGTCCGGCATGCTTACCCGCAGATTGAATCGTGCAGCTAATTTAGCCTATTACAAAAATGTTATCTGAATTTTAAAGCAAGTGAAGTCTAATTCCTCAATTCGGAACAATAATTAATCAGGTATGAAAATCACATCATACAAGAACTGATCTAACCTCAGAATTTTCCCAGAACAATACTTTTCACATATGTCTTGCTTTGCACAACATGATTATTCTTAAAAGGACTCTGCATCAGGAAATCCCAAAATTTAGAAAGTATAGAGGCAAAGCTTAAAAATGTCTTGTAGTTGTGTTACAAGCAATTAATTTGTCAATGATTAAAGCTTTGACCTGAGAAAATGATTATTAAAAGTCTGATGAGTCATGAGAAAGGTTAAGATATCCAGCCACCACGATCAAGTTGTATTTACCTATAACAGTTTCTTTTTTTTCTCTTTTTTTCTTCAATAAAATACATTCACTCCATTCTCAATCAGGTAAATGAAATCAATGTATTTTCCCATGCAAAGAGATCGATCGATAAAGTGAGAAACACGATTTTTGGCGTATTTACCAGATAAAACAGTCCCGTGATTATTTAATAATTTATGCAAAAATACATTAGCGATTACTAACTTGTTCTACCTCTATTCATAACAAAATGACGAAAATAAACAATTTAGGTTTATAGGCAATAAAAATAAATTGGGCTAATGAAAATTTCAAAAAAAAAAAAAAAAAAAAATCGGTGTTCAATTCGTTATATCTAGGAATGATAATTTTTGCATTGTTGGAGTCCATAATGCCTCTGGGGTAAGATAACACTCACAATAACTGATTAAAAGAGCTATCTTTATCAATTAAGAATAAAATAAGATTATTTAGCATCTATTCAAGAGAACATAGAAGGTGGAAAATAAACTTTTTTGGCAATGTGCTAAATTATATTACATTTTTGAATTAATCCATTACTTCTATTCTTCAATCTCAAAAAAATTAGCATTGTAAATACCAATGAAAAACCAATCTCTAATCCGAAAATTAATTAAGAAGTTGAGAATTCGTGCTTTCATTCATTCCTTCCATTTCTTCACCTTAATAATTTTGCATTAAGTTCAAGCTCAAATCACATAAGAATCTTAATATCAAAACTCTGATATTAACGAAATATTCTTTCAGAAAAAAACTCAAAAATAATTGAGAATGAGTAAAGAACTAAAATAGTGAATAAAATAAGGTGAAATTTCGATACTTTTCAACATAATATGTAGTCGAACAAGCATGAATAATTCAAAATACTTGAATGAAATTGAGATATTATGATGTCACGGAACTGTGAATTTCTTCAATTTAAGGAGTGTAATCATAAAATTGCGCATAATATTGACGAAGTGATGAAGGAATGAGAAATAAATTGCGTATATCGTTGTTGCCTCATTGGACATAGTGATGATAACAAACTTCTGAGGCGGGCAAGGAAGGAGGCGATAGAAGGAATGTTCAGAAGGAAGGGATGAGAGATTGCTGCAAACAAAAGCAAAGCAATGCAAATATTTTCGAGAATACTTTTATGGTTGACGAAAATTCGGTATTTGATTTGAAGAGAAGCAAGCGCTGGTTAGTTGTATTGCCAATCACTTCTTTTATGGAATTAATACAAAAGAGGGCGAAATGAATGGATCGAAATGAAATGATAATGAATTTTCGTCTCTTTCATAAGTAGCTAGTGAACCATTAATAGAAATAAAGTACGAAAACCTTGAAAGAATGGCACAGTTTTGTAAACGACAATGCAAAAGACCATTATGAGAGTTGAGCCCAGCCAGAAATCGGAGAGCCAATGAGAAGGAATTTCGGAGAGCCAATGAGAAGGAATTTCGGAGAGCCAATGAGAAGGAATTTCGGAGAGCTAATGAGAAGGAATTTCACTTTTTTTATCTTTCATTGCGTAATCTATCTTCAATTATTGACCATGCTCAAGCCACCATCACTGATGCCTGATTCCGATTCCAGTTAGAGCCCAGCTCCCTCTAGAGTTTCGGCTTTGGTCTGGCTTCTCACTACACTGTTCATATTGTCAGTGCGATAAAGTGCTCATCTTGCAGGGATATCGCCGATGTTGGGGTCGATCCGCTACTATAAAGTATACCAAGCATAGGGCGCATGTGTAACAATAAAATTATTCTTGACAGAAGAAGGGAAAAAGGCAAAAAAAAATATCACTGGCTTCAAGAAATGAATAAGTAAAAAAAGATGAAAATAGTGATTTAATAAACTGAGAAATTAATAAATGAAGTTTCAAGTTTTCTCTATGGAAAAAAAAAAAAGGAAATTGGACTCTACAATCCTTCTTGTACAATTCGGGAAAAGAATTTCGAACAGTTGCTTGGACTAGAAGATCTGATGAAAATTTCTGCAAGATTTCGAAAGTCAGATATCACAGAAAGATCTCATGTTTTCTGTCCTTTATCAAATTCATGCTTTGTTCCTACTGATTTAAACAAAATATGAACGCAAGTGAAGAAATAAACATACATCAAGAAAAATGCTAGTCGTATTGTTTGCTGTTCTGCAAAAAAGAGAATATTCTGTTTTTAGGAATAATATTCAGAGTTTTCAAATCCATTTCAACTGAAAATTGTAAATCTTATTTCATTAAGCAAACAAGAGAAAAGCAATGATTCTTTTCCAGCAATTTTCTTTCTAACTTTTTGTCATCATAATCATTACATATTCTTCGCGTGTTGTTATGATAGTATTGTCGATAACTGCAGAACTACAGTTTCAATCACGAACATATTTACAATCATAATTGTTATCAACATTATTAGAATGAAGGAAAGATATCATTTGCACTATTCACTCAATACTTTCATCAGAATGAAAAATTCCTGATTTGATACTAGTTTTGAAAATCCTTGAAAAAGAGATAATGTATGAAGCTGTAAATAGATAAAGCAGAACAAATAAATATAAGAGAAGTACAATTATTATTGTACTGAGTTATTAGCAGATGAGCCACTTTTTTCGGGAAAGATTCAGGAATTGCATTGTTCACATTGCAAAGACCTGAATCATTAAAGTAATTTTTCCTATATATCCGGAGTAAATACCGAGGTAGGAATGAAAATGAATTCCCGATCGAACGGATCCTTATCTGAAGATCACATTTACATTACACTTCATATGTTGCTGCATATAAAGAAAACAGTACACATTACGCAATATTTCATTCATTTATCAATGAAATAGACAGAAATACAAAGTTCGTTTGTTTATTGTTTTAAAGATGAAAAACTAATGGGTTGCTCGAATACAGCACAACCATTCTCGCAAATTCGTTATCGTTAGAAAAGAAAAATTTCGCTGTGCTCGATAAGTAAAATTTGCACTATAAAATGTTTTTCAGCAAGCGTTTTTACAATGATTTATTACACTAAACAGGTTTTTCATGATGAGAAATGCAACTAATGATGGTAAGTAGCGGAAAGTAAGCTAACTTTGCCACTACCGCAAAAAGTCATATAGGATTCCTTATTTCAAATTTATTGTTTTCAATAGAATTCTATTGGATTCCAAAAAAAAAATTATGCAAAAATGTATGCAAAAATGTTTACACGAAATCGTTTCCTAATCGCTAAGATCTAAAAGATGAGCACTGTTTGCAGATCCATATACCTGTCAATAATTTTATTTCAGTATTAATCATTCTGCAACATTTCCTGCGCAACTTTCCCCAATTTTAGTTCGGAGACTATTAATATCTCCATAGAAGTGTTCAGCTCAGGAATGCTAAAAATATGTTTAAAATATGCGGAGTGACAATGAAAAAGCACACTTCTATGCAAATATTGGTTTTTATGTTTTTCCGAGATGTTGTGAGAATCGCATTTATCTTAAAGAACAGAGATAAAAACACGAAAAATCGATTTTACTGAAAAAATATACGACAAATGAAATACGTATTCCTATGTCACAATGTTCTCTCCAGCATATGTCGCACCAAGTTTCCTGGCCGATTTTTATTACTTCAACAGAGGACTGCAGGTGGTAACCAATGAAAAGTAAATTGATTTAGCTATGGAAAACCTTTTTTTTGCGAGCAGTCCTTTGAAAATTAGCCTTCTAAGTAAACTTATGGTGTAAGCAGCCAGTCATTTACTTTAGTTAAAATTAATTTACTGGAGTAATTAGCACCAGAAATTTGGAGTGGCATTTTCTCACACTCCTAGAAATATGAGCACAGAAATAATATCTCCCACTTTTCGGCATTATGAATTCTTAGTTCGATTCGATTTCTTGACGGGAAAAATTTAAAATCATTTTTATTAATGAGGAGAAACAACCAGAAATAAATAGAAAAATTATAAATATGAATTATTATGAATAATGGATAAGAAAAAAGTGTGACCAGAGACGAAAATTTGCTATCATTCAAAAAAAGAAAAGTTTCGTAAATGCCAAATAAAATCAAATAAAATTTACTAAATTGGATAAATTTTGAATGAAGATTAATAACTCTACAAGTAAAAATTTGGCAATGTTGAAAAATAAAAAATAGAAAACAAACTT
Source organism: Onchocerca flexuosa (assembly GCA_002249935.1). Classification (NCBI taxonomy): domain Eukaryota; kingdom Metazoa; phylum Nematoda; class Chromadorea; order Rhabditida; family Onchocercidae; genus Onchocerca; species Onchocerca flexuosa. The sequence goes on along the minus strand of KZ269991.1, from coordinate 119,180 downwards.
TGTTTGTAGGAATTGCTTTTCTGATAGCTTCTTTATTTTTTACCTTTTGACTTCTCTACTTGGATGGATGATGTTTGGTGATATGAATAGATGAAACAATCCTGGATACAATAACTGGAAGCTTTAGTAGTCCTGCGCGGTATCGCACTATCTAGAACGTGAAGATACTAATTACATTAATTGAAATCAAAACAAATGCGACTGTTAACTCACTTGAAAGTTTTTGAAAGTGGTTAAAATGTTAAAATGTTTTCACAGTATTTCTGAAACTATACTACGATGACATTAAAAGCATCAACAGTCAGACTGTGTCAAAAGGAAAAAAGAAATTTGAACTTCAATTCACGCAAGCCCCAAGGAAGTAAAGAAATCAAATGCTATGGAATTTCGATTGCTTTGTCTGGATGAGTAAACAGGTTTCCCGTTATTTACATCGAAATAAATACCGCATTTCGCTTTCAAGGATTAAAATACAACAAGCAGCGTGTATTACATCAAGGGCGGGCTTAATCTAATTGATAGTTCTGATAGCAAACAGATAATGAATAAGGCAGCTGAAAGTGAAGGAAAATATGCAAATAAGTAAGTCGTCAGTCGCAAGAAGTACTTGAATGAGGACTGGCTAACGATTGATAGTTGGCGTGACATGTTGTGATTAAGAGAGGTAAGGGAGAGAATCAGGGAATGGATGAGACAGACTGATGAGTGCTCGGTTATTAAGGACGTAGACTAGTAGAAATGACAACAGTGAGAGACTCTTAGGGAGATCGCTTCCCGTCTTTTAAACTTTGACATCGGTTCAAAACCCAATATGCGGGCAAACCAATTGAGAGGTGAAATTTGAGCAAGAATTTGAAGACTGCAAGAGAATTCTTTCTTGACCTATAAATTTCAATGTGCTCTTCCTTCATTCTTCAGAAGATGAACTGCACTTTACTGGATGGCAAAAGTTTTCCCGAACAATCCTTTAGAAAAGTTTTCAAGAATGACAGCAGACATTTGTAATAAATGAGATAGTTGGTCATTCGCGCTGTGGAATAGGATGAAAAATATTGCAAAACTATTAAAAGGTGTAATGCTATTTCCTGTGAAACTGGTAATGTTGAGTTTAAATGGATCATAGCAAACGTGACTGCATTCACGAATTTGCATGAAGATTGGAGGAAAGTTTGATTAGTTCGCGAAATCATCCGTGTAATTAATTTTTTCCGGGCAAAAAAGTTTTTTATGTGATGCATGTACGTATAGCTTTCGGAAATTCTTCAAAGAGCATTCCCATCTTTTTTTTGGTTAATAAAATTTCCGCAAGAGTGGAATAAACACTTATGGCACATAAAGAAAATAACTCTGCAACAATAAAAGCAAATTGTTAACTCTCTCAGATCGAGTGAATTCAAATATTCTGTCAGATAATTAACCGTTTAATCTGCTTCCATAACAATGCAGAAGGAATTGTATACGACTTTCTCGCTTTGAATGTTAGACTGAATAATATTGTTAAGTTCGCAGACGTCTTTGTTCTTGGCCGCAAAAATAGCTCGTTCACTCATGGGAAGATACTTTTTTAACCAGTTCTTCTTTTGACGTAACTAAATTGCAGAAGTTATGAGGCAATGAAATTCGTTCTGAGGTCAGATCAACCGGCACGTTTCCGTTCCCAATTTTCAGCAACTGGTGTGGAGAATATCTCGACTGACCGATCGTTTAGCAACTGGACACGCATATTTGTAATTTTAAAAAAAAGCATATTTTTGGCTGCTAAAAGTGTGAACAGCTTATAATAGTAAGTATGTTAGTGTATAAAAACATGCGTTTATGCGAATGCAACGTTGTATCAAAATTTTAAAGCAATTATAAGAAATTTCGGAGATTTAAGATTTGGAACAATGGACTTTACATTTTTATATACATAAATTTGATTTTAGTGAAATTAGCATAAAATGCTTTTACAAAGTACTATCTTTGTTTTACTGACTAATAATAAATCAAACACACAGAAGAACATTCTATGCAATGTAGGTATTGGAAAAGACCGAAATAATTTTATAATAAATATATTCAAACAATTAAAATATTGCACTGAAAAAATATTTCTCACATGATTCATCACTCAAGATTAATACAAATGAATGTTACCACATATAATGCAATTCTCACCGTTCTTTGCATTTACCTTTATTTTCAATAGTAAATGTCGGGAACTAATTCACATGCAAATGCTTCCGATCTTATAATCTAATTTAAGTGATGTATGATAAAAAATGATGGGAATATGATAAAGAAAACACCCACTATAATCATGTCTTATCTAACATATATTCATTATCAACCAATCTCTTGGAAAATATCCCTTCTATTCTCCCAAAAAATACCCAGGCTATCAACAGCCAAGAAAAAAACTCAACTCTATATTCCAACTTTCGAGTGATATTCTTATCAGCTATCGTTAACCATTCAACATCCATAAACTTTCCACCAAAGTCTTTATTCTTTGAATAATTGTTGTCTATAACAGCTAAGAAAAGTATTCAAAAGTAACAGTTTTCATATACAAATGTTCACTTAGAATCTTAATTGTAATTAGTAAAACAACATTGAGATTGGGTCATTTTTAAAATTATCTTAACCAAATAATTTTCAAAACAAAAATATAGCTACAATTAGAAACAGATCTTTAATAAATTCACGCTGAAAAATCATTTGCTTGGTCATATTAGTGCTATTTGGTAATTTTGTTTGATAATTTTGATTTAAGTTATTTTTTAGCAGTAAAAGTTTAAAGCACGCTTTTTTCGAACAGTTTAATGAAATTTTTTTTTGGTAACATTGATGGTGAAATTGAGTCGTATGCTATCAAAAATCCATTCAATGCCTAAAGTATTTCAGTATACGGTTAGTCTGATAGTTTCATATGAATCGCGAAATTTTCATGAATCCCTAAATAAGAAATTTGATGGACAGGAAAAACTGATTATTTGAAAAGCATTTAATCTTTTTGATAAAATAATAATTTGCTGCCAATCATTCGAATTCCTGAGATATCAAACTATTTGAAAATAGAGCAAATGACTCGAAACTATTCAAAATCATGCTCTCATGTAAATAATAATCAAATAATCCAATCGACTGAATATATTCTTTGAAATACAAGTCTTCGATTATTGTTTAGGATGCAATAAAAACTTGGACTTCATTTTCTTTTGTCATGAATTTAACAATTTTTTGTTAGAATTTATGTTATTACATCAATTTACTCAGAGGTGTTTTTAAATCGATTTTAAACTTCTAGATTTTAAAATTCATAACATTACTAAGAGTAATACCGACAAAAAACAAGTGCTGTTAAATTCAAATTCCTAACAAATCTTTTTCATCTTTTTTATTAATTCACCTCAGTGCTTTCGTTTCAAAATGAATTTCGTAAACACTTTTATTTAAATAAATCAATTACCACCGAAACTTGGGACAATTGGATTGGAAATTTCAGGTGATTGTTAAATAATTCATGACATTATCATAAAAGTGCCAATAAACGGGAGTAATGATCATGGCTGATTGCAAAACTCGGCAGCGTTACATAGCTATCGATTGCTCAAATTTGGTAAATTTATCGAAAACATTGACAACTGATTTCTAATGATAATAGCGGTAGCATTAGTGCAATTATCGTTTGGATGATTTAATTTCAAATAATTATTCGGTTAGTAATTTTTTTCTGTGACACAATAACAAATACCTCACCATCTTGATTATGGTGACTTCAAATTTCAGATTCTTTTATTCATTTATTGATTTCATCCTTTGCTACTTATCTTCTTAAGCATTCATAATTATCACAACTATTCTGAAAAAAGACATCCGCAAAAAAAAAGATTTTTCATTTTTTTATCATTATAATTTTCAGAAAAATAGAAAGTATGTTTTTTTTTATGAGTCTTTTAGGCAGTTTTGTAATAGGTGCTGGTATATTTTCATTATAGAAGAAATGGTGTATTTTCATTATAGAAAGTATGTTTCTGAGCATCAATTTAAACTCACACTTTGATTATAAAGGCGAGGGGAGTCTTTTAAGGAGAAGTTGATATTCAGATAATACCGATTACTCTACAAAATTTGATTTGCTTTGGATTGCCTGTTGTATTTGAAATTACATCATATTATGATAGAGAAATAAGGAGAAAGATAGGATAAAATGGGAGATGGGTTGTTTACATTGACACTACTTACCTTTGCAGTCTCACATTTAGATGTACATTCCAAATGAAGACAAGCATACCTGAATGGAATTAATTAACTCAGGAACTTATAAGAAATGATGATAAACATCAGAATTTTCGCACGGAATCTTACACAGATCGACTTGTTCGAAATTGATGGGAACCGAACTTTAATGTAAGGAAGATAAGAAATATAAATTTTAATTAATTAACTGAAAGAAAGGAATTCGCAAATATTATTCATTTATTTCAAATTGATTTATTATGATCCAATTCAGGAGGTAAACAAATGACAAGCGAAAATCCGGAGAACTTCATTATTAATATAATATTAATTCACAAATAAATTGATAATTTTACGTTCCGTATTACCTTAAAATCTAAATTTCATAACTTTACCGTTCGTCCTCCAAACTCTTCCCTCTCTTTCTCTCTTTCTTGTCGCTCATCATGCAACCTTGAAAATTTCTGCACTATTTATTCCTTCACAACTTTTTTATTCCAAAGCTTTTTTAATGAAAGATTTCTTTCAATTTTCTAAAATTTCCTTTATACATGCGAAATCAACTTGATCATTTTCAGCTATTTAACGTCGACGACGAAATGCAGCACGTTTATGTGCCTTCTGAACCACTTTCAGTTTACTGTTTACATGTCCTTGAAGAGGTTCAATATCAGTATATGGTGGATCCTTGGTACCATGAAGCATAAGTGTGAACTTCTTCACCATACCGTGATTTTTGTTGCTACCCTATAAAGTTATTGGGAAGTCCGCTTGAAATAAAAAAAAAAAAGTGTACATCTTGAACATCCAATGTGACTGCATTCCCAAACTATCAATCTTCAAAAATCTCATAATCAGGATTAATTCTTGAAAAAAAAAAAAAAAAAATAATTCTTGAGATTTCACATGAGGTTGTTCGAGTTTTAATATTTTAAAATTTACCTGGAATCGAACAACTAGGCGCCATTTGCCACGTGGATTCTCACCCCAAGTATGTGTTGTCATGAAAGGCCAGTTCGTGAAACCATTCTTATTGTCATTATCTTTCGGTCGTCGAGACAAAATCATTGTTCTGTAAAATAGTTTCAGAAAAGATTCGAATATTTCAAAAATAAGCAAAAATCAACGCTTTCATACTTCTCAATTTATCTGATTCTGTCTTTTAACTAAAAATTTCCTTTATTTTATTATTTTTTGGTTGATAGATTCGATTTTTAGCATTCAAACTTCTCATTACAAAAATTATTTCGGTGTTATAGTGATAAGACAAAAATTTCAATGTAGAAAAAAGTGTCATACTTAGCTAATTTTCCTTTGCTCCTATAACCTTATTTTTTATGTTTCAAAAAAAAAAAACATACTGCGTGCCAGACGGAGAGACTAGATAAAGCGTGGTGTCACCACGTCGGCTGCTATTTAACGTAACAACAGCTTGCACGTGCTCCAAATAATTGACCTCTGTCGGAGTTCCCATACATGCATCAGTAATCATTTCCAAGACAAGGTTTCCCTTTGATGGTATTTCGCTGAAGAAATTACTTTTGATTATTAATTTCCATATTTATCTGACTTTATCAAGCACAATAAAGTAGCAACAATTTATCATTGAACTAATTAATTTCCACGATGAATAGCGTTTTATCAGCAATCTCTAAAAATTTATCTCATGCTAGAGTTTCTCATTCAGCAATTTATTATTCGAACAAATTGATTTCCATCGGGATGAATAACATCCCGGTGTTCATCAGCAGCCCCTGAAGACCATATTGGTCTGTGTAACAGATCTCATTTAGCAATCAAATAATTGAATTAAGAAATATAAGATATATTCACTGCAATGTAGCAATAGTCCCCGCTTCGCAGTGGAATCGCGGAGGAGCGGTCTTCCAAACCATCGCCAGCATAACCATTTCAGCTGCATCCAATACACCGAAACCGAACAAATGATTAAATTCCAAACCGACGCCATTCATTTTCCATTCAAAATGAGTACAATTATTGATACCATTTACATTGCTTCTGCCGTTTTCCTGAAGTTAGCAAGCGTAGTCCAACATTATGCTCATAAATTGCTTGAGCGGGTGTGCGTCTATCTTCAATGCGGAATATTATTGCAGTAATGATTACTGTAGCTAATTCAATTCAGTCAAAGATGTTACAAATATATCACAAAAACTTATACTTTGTAATTGACTTAGCTTAATTAACTGTTCGAAGGCTAAATAAAAGTTTTCACAGTTTTACTTCAATGCCAAGATCAGGTAAGTCTCTGCATCGTCCATCAAATAGTGAATTTCGTGTTGATGTTAGCACAGTTAAATGTTGTAAGTCGCGCCTAAACTCATGAGAATTTTCACAAATTAAATGAAGGTGTTTGGAAAAGAAACATAAAATTTAATTACTGAAAATTTCATAAACTTTATTTGTAAATAAAAATACAAATCTGATGAAAGATGAAAACAAAATATGTCAAATTATAAATTATGTGAATGATTTAAATTATACCACGTAAGTTTTGGATTTGCTTCCAATGCCAGTGCAAAAACACCAGCTGCTTCCGGTGCTGCTGCCGATGTTCCACTATGCGATCGTGTGCAACGGCTATACAAATCCGTTGTTGCTACTCCGGTTTCCGGGTTTCGTCCTCCATTCGAAAATGTTGAAGCCAATGTAGAAGAGCAGCTTCTGAAAGTCATTTCACAATACTGCTTAAGAATATGACAGTTATTTATTTCAACTGATTATCTCAGACAGCGCTATATACAACATTTCAAAAGGTTTTTTCGTCGACATAGTTTCTAACCATCGTCTCTCTGTTGATCACGTAGAAGCCTTTTGTCCACAATTCATCTTAATGACAAGTATTTCTTTAATATTTATATTAATCGATAGTCATTACTGAGTAAGAAAGCATAGTTTGGAAAATCTTTGTCATCAAATAATCAATAAATTTGATTACTCATCATAATGCGCATTTTCTCCACTATTAATCGCCGAATTGATGGATATTGTCCACATCGAAGCGGCATAACCATCACAATTACAGTCGTCTTCCTCACCGCCATCCCCGCTTGCCCATACAAAAATAGATCCTAAGCCATTGCGTCCCTGAAAAATGACCAGCAGAGTTTTTTTTTTTTTTTTTTTTTTTTTTTCCAGAAGAAAATATTCATTCTTCCATTTCAAATTTCGAAATTCAAAATCTCATTACTGTAAATTAAGTTGTTTAGAATTATTTCTAATCATTAAAATGCAACCAGCCTCATTAACACCCTTGACAATAGCACGCATTGTTGCGTTACGTGGTCCATCCACCGTTTTTCCATCATCAGTTGGTCCCCAACTTGCCGAATAAATATGAATCAGATTCGGCTCATGACTCATTGAATTGGCCTGAATTGAGACCATGTAGTAGGAAATATTAATTTTTCGGAAATAGCATTGCATAGAAAGTTTCAAACTTTCGACTGCTAAAATAGCATTCTTTTATCCTTTCTTTAATAATCCGTAAAGTGGTGTTTTCAATCACAGGACCTTGAGCAGCTAAACTTTTTATTTGCTTCAATATTCAACTCAAATTCATAGTAAAAAATTTCTTATTTAAACTATAAAGTTAAAATTTGTTCCAAAATTCTTTCAAAATTTTAAAACTTTTGTGTTACTTCGATGAGATCTGTCATGTAAGGCTGATCGAGCATTCGAATACCGGCAACTTTGCTATCATAAGCAACACCGACACCGCAAATACCGTTATCGCGGGCTGCCGCTATTTCACCAGCACAGCTATAATTCAGAAAGTTAATCTAAATTCGAATTTGCACGAGTCGAGAACTAAATTTGGATTGAAAGCAATGCAGTAAAGCAATGTATTTTCAGACAATATTCATTTTATGTTTTTTTTTTTTTTTTTTTTTTTTTTAAACATCGCTTTTTTTCTTTTTTTTAATCATCGCAAAGTTTTGCGAAATGATTTACATTTCTTTTGTTTTTAAACCTAAGGGAGTCATCTCAATACTACAATTAGGTGATACCTTAAACATTCAAACTTTCAGATTTTAAGTCTCGAGAAGTGTTTTTAAATAACAGTGTTGATAATAAAGCGGTGGTTTTACGAAAAAAGAAGTGATAAAGTGACTTGCGAAAATATTAGAAAGAAAAAAATATGAAAAGAAAAGCTTGAATTTACAAACCGTGTTCCGTGTGAATTGAACCAATCATCCGTGTACCTTGGATAAGGGAATGGATCATTGGAACTGAAATCGTAACTAGCTCTTGCATTCTGTAAAAAAGGTTGAGGTCAGCTAACCTTCATAAAAATTTTAAGAAGAAAAAGTAAGTTGGAATTGGGATGGTTACGGATGATTCACAGCAACGACCATGCCTCGATGTGTTGGAAATCTATGTGAGAATTAAAAATTGATTATAAAGATCTTAGTCAAGTATTACATAAATATTCTGGAAGAGCAGAAAGGTTATTCTGTTTCAGCAGTGGTGGAACTGCCAAGTTGTTGCGAACAAAAAAGTTTTCCAAGATTTCTTTTATTCTAAATATCTCAAATTTGACCCGAAAGTTCGATCAGCAAATGGATTGGAATAAATATTTTAGGCTGAAAACGAAAACCTTTTTAGGAAACTATACTCAATCAGTCCGCCATGCAATTGCATCACGAACAAAGTACATTACACTGAAATCCCAGTTTTGCTTTTGGTATAAAACAATTTGGTGAACAAAAACTCACGAAATTGTTAGCTAGATCCGGATGCATATAATCAACTCCATCATCCATAATAGCCGTCGTTATATTTTTACCAGTAATACCAAGTACCCAAGCTTTTTCGACATTTAAGTCCAATCGTGGCTTACCATTTGCTTGTCCGATATTATTCTTTAGAAAATGATTTTGAAAGTATAAGTAGTTCAAAATAAAATATCATTTTTAACCACCGATTTTCGACTTCAAAAATTTGAACTTAAAATTTGTATACTGGTTATTCATCTTATAAATTTATAACACTTGGGCAAATTCTTTAAAAGAATTTGGAATTTGAACTAAGCAATATTCTCAGTTATTTTTCAGGATTTATAAATTGAAAAAGAGACGAATATATGCAAACATATTTACCAAATACCATTGATACGGATAGAGTGGGTCAGTTGGTGATTGTGCTGCAGTGAAATCGAGTTGCTCCTGTAATCGTTCTTCTAATGCTCTAAAAAATTTTGCAGTTTATGTTGTATTCAATCAGTTAGAGTTATAATCCATGACCAACACGTTATCTGTCAATAAAAAACCCAAAGATTTAATTTTATCGGTTAATCCAGAAAAAGGTAACATTGCTAATAGGTCAGATTTGATCTTTGCAAGAAGGTATTTTCGGTATATCAGCTTAACTTAACTCCAAAAATTCGGTTTTTCGAACAACGGATAATCTTCAACTGCAATTTTTATGGTTTAAATTAATATCCGCATGTGAAAAATAATTACCTGTATCCTCGCTTCACTCTTTTGAAACCCGTTAATTGTTCTACATGCACCACCTGGAAGTAAATGTTGAAAAAATCGATTTTACATAAACCAAAGTACTGTATTATGAAAAAAATCCCTCATGATTCGTCACTTATAATGAATATAAATGAATGGTACGATGTGATATCCATTTTTCATCCTTGTCTCTGATTTTCCAGCTTTATCTTCAACGGTAAATAAGGGAAACTAATTCACATAATTCAAATCTACTATTGAGATTTGAGATTTCTATTGATTCCCCTCATTGTTGAGAATGAGGGAAGTGTTGAGACTATTGAGATTTCCCAACTTTATCTTCAATAGTAGAAATCGTAGACTCATGTAAATGTTCCGGTCTCATAATCATACCGCCTATATGTCATGTCTAGAATACTGTAAAAAACTCCACTGTAAAAGGATGTGTTATCTGCTATAAGATGCCTCTGGACCGATACATCTCTTCAACTCAGTTTTATCCTGCGATTCTTCTTTCGTTATTTTTTACCATTAATACTCTGTTTTAATCCTTCATTATATTTGATCAGTTTCGAGTTCCGAATAAACCCCAAATAATTCCCCTACCATATATTAAAAAAAATTATTTAAGCTATCGATAAATTGTACTGTAACGCATTTACGGCAGTAGACTACGTCATAACAAAGCCTTTATCACATAACAAATTCATCTACATAATCAACTAATTTCCAATTTTCCAAACAGAAAGATTTCACGACAGTAAATGTTTTATTTTCAGGTTGCTTAACAATTCTTCATTGCATAGTAAGAATAACATGTATTCCATGGATATTTCCACATACTCATTTAATCTTGCACGAATTTCTTTTACATTGACAATATTCTTTTCATTGAATTATTGTTTGATTATAAACTAAAAAAGGAATAAATCGGAAATTTTGGACTTTTTTTTTTGAAATTCTCTTAAAAAACTTACATCATGATCGTCATTTAGCTTCTTATAATGAGTGAAGGAACGCTTTGTTCGTGCATGTGATAGTGCTGGTTGAACAAAATGCCAATCAGTTGCAGAGCCAAGAACCTTAAAAAGAAAATAGTAACCATCTATAATTAGGTGGGAAGTTTTTAAATTTCATTGCTCTTTGCAAGAGTAAGCGCAAAATATTTAGTAACTAGAAAAAATAAATGAATAAGCGGATGATTCGCTAATCGAATTGAAACAAGTGACTAAAATAACACCGAATCTCGGAATGATTTACATGTTACGATGACACTGACTTCAGAAACGATAAAGGTAAAATTTGGGTGCACGTGAAACACGGCGGCAATGTTAACGCAACATCAAATGCTATTTATCATTACATATTAACATCTACACGATATCAGCAAGAAAAAGTAGGAATGTTCTAAAATTCAGTTAGGACAATTAAGTGAAGCTATGTCACGTGGGTTCAATCCAACTACCAAGTTTTAAAAAATTGTAAGATACTTTTTGGCTTCGAAAACATTCGAACTTCTATTATAAAATCTAAAAATGCATAAAATTGAACGGGGACTTACGGATCCACGATTAATAAATCCATGTCGTTTAGCTATTGAATGGGCATTCTCAATACCTGGATGCTTGATATGGACATAAAAATGATTGGTGTATATTTCAACCGCATTGCCAGATGTACAAATCAAAAACAACAATATACCATATGTGCTACAAAGTTGCCATTTATGCCATCTTCTCATATCTGCAAGTTAAAATGTTGACAACTTGACGCAAAAGAAGTCATTTTAAGTAATGAGCAATAAGATGAAATAATTTCCAATATTTCACTTATATTAACATAATTTCGCAAAAAATATGACTAGATAATTTGAAAGATAAGAGAGCGCATGAGATGTAAAACCTTTGCACACAGTTGAAATCAATAAAAATGCCAAAAAGCCTTGAGGCATAATTAAATGAAAGAGAGTTTGCAGGCTTTGCATGTATGCTAAATCTCCTCAATAGATGTATACATTATGCTTTTCTCCTCCTCATCTGTAATATTATATTAGTTCATTTAAATTAATTACACAGCATGAAAATAAAAGAAAATTATTCTACGAATTATTTCATATTAGCAGATCTTATGAACTGAATATTGATATTGTCATTTCTATTACAAAAATATTTTCGCATTTGTTTCAACTTTCAAAAGACAGGCAATGGTTACAGATGGGTATGTACTCCCTATTTCATCTAGAATATTTGAAACTTTTGGCAGAGAAGTAACTTTTGTCAGAAATCGAACTTTGATTGAAAGCATAATCAAAATGCTGTTATTAAAATAATGAATATTTCCTCTTCAATATATTACTGAATTCTTAATTCATAATTAATCCAAAAAAAATTAAGATGTAAAAATTAAAATATGCTTCGCAGTAAGCACAGATATTTCACCAGACCATCAGTCTTGAAAAGTTATAAAAAGCTTCATTATCTAGGCATTCCTTATCTCTCTTACTTCTTTCATTATATTTGGATCAGAAAATATCAGCTTCAAAGTTTCGTTAGGATTTTTCAGATCGATCTAAGAGATTGATCTTGATCGTTTTTTCAAATGATCCATAAGCTTTCACTGTTTTTTTTTTTTTTTTTTTAATTTTTATTGATCATCAAAATGGTTGTTTTTAGAGCATAAAAGAATTTTTCCTCTGCTTAGTAATATTGAACATAATTTTAATTTCCTCTAATCAATTATAGATACAAAGTATTTGGAAAATGGAATGTTCCATTCATGAAAGGTAATTTAATGGAATATTTCACTTATTACATTGTCGATATCAGCATCCGAATTTGCACAGATGAAATTTTTCTAAAAAGCAGAAATCCAAATTGAATAATTGGTGAGTTTAATTATTAAAGAATATGGCAGCGATGTGTTATGTAGAAGTTTCCAAAAATCCTAGTCTCATTACCCATACTAAGCTTAGCAAAAATTGAAGAAAAATATCGCAGAAGACGAGTCTAAGTTTATTGCTGATCCTTTTAAAACAAAGCTTCTCCTTTTACTCTCTACTTTGCTTCCTGCTCATTCTATTATGTAATTTTAGAAATAGAAATAGACGAATTAAATGTAATAAAATGTGAGAAGTGTCTAGAAAGGCCATCAAATGAAATGTTTGTTTTTAGCAGACACAAGAGAAAGATATCAGTTATTTCAGTATGAAATCCAAAATCCAGCCTCAGAATTTATCTAGGTCGATGCATTGAAAGTAATGTAAAATGGCTAAAAAAATCTGTGCTGTCCGATTTCAATTTCTTACTCATTTAAGTTAATGTGTACCTTAAAAATATTCCAAGTTGAGTAACGAGATGTAAATGTTGCTAAATAGCAATACATTCCACTGATTTGTTACGACGAAGTTTGCTTATCAAGATCGACGATTATTTACACGGCCTATTTAAGGCTTGTGAGATAAATATCCTCAATTCAAGAGCAAATGAAACAGAAATATTCAATAAATTAGTTGAAATAGTGAAAATGAAAACATTGATGGATGTATAAGTTTTCATCCAAAATAATCATATTTAAATTCCGATTGATATAATGGTTTATTCCATATTTCTGTTTTTGGTCCCTTTTTCATTACTTCTGTTATCATTGAAATAACTGAGGCAGTAATTAAAATTTTTTGGGAATTCAATAACATTCTGAAATCTTATCTGCTTGACATGAAAAAGCATCTAAGGGCACTATCTGATCTATTCTGAGTATTCTTTTCCATTTTCTCTCTTCGTACTACAGACTTGAAAAACCGTTAAATATAAATACTTTATTTTGAAAAACCTCAAATCAAATAGATCACTGACCACAGTTTTAGTTTCGCAGTCATTTCAACCACGCTTATTTAAAAACGCTTTTTTTGTCACTGTTTTCTGCACGACAGATTGGTAACAGAAGTAGTTATATTGGCAATAAGTATATTAAAGAATATATTCGATATATCAAAATTAGATAAGAGTCTTGATGGAAAATTTGGGTTTAAAAAAAAAAAATCACATTTAAATGAAGAGCAAGGGCAAGCTTCTAAATGAAATTTTCTCCCATCTAACTGATGTTTGCTTGCAAGTTTTTAACAAAGTTTTTTGTTTTTTGTTTTTTTT
>KZ269991.1:38088-104338 GCA_002249935.1 Onchocerca flexuosa | reverse complement strand
ATGAATGAATGAATGAATGAGTGAATGAATGAATGAATGAATGAATGAATGAGTGAATGAATGAATGAATGAAATGAATGAATGAGTAAATGAATGAATGAATAAATGAATAAATGAATGAATGAATAAATGAATAAATGAATGAATGAATGAATGAATGAATGAATGAATGAATGAACGAATGAATGAATGAACGAATGAATGAACGAATAAATGAATGAATGAATGAATGAATGAATGAAATGAAAGGCGAAAAATGAATTAATGGCGATGTGAATTAAACAATGCGATGTGATAGTGTGAACTTGAAATAAAGTAAATAGAAGGGAGCTGCAATGGAGCAGGCTGGCAAAAGAAGGACTGGCATCTCCTGGCCAAGCATTCTTTTACCGTTTTGCTGACGCAATTAAATGAGGCCAAGCTTAGTCAGGTCTTGAGCAATTCTGTTGAACTGATCAATCTTGGGTCTAGCTTGCGAACTTCCATATTTCTCGTGGCACACCAACTGTGAATCTTTCAAACAATATTTTGTTTGTCTGTCTGTCCCTCATAATTCGCAATATATTATCAAAGTCTTACAACTTAAAAAATGATTATCCATGCGAGCTCAAGGGACAAAGAGTCAGTGTGAATAAGCAAAGAGTGTCGGAAGGGTGAATAATGAAGTAGTCAAGCAGTACATGTGACTAACTCTGGTTTGCATAAGCCATCTTTTCTTTTTTGCCTCTTCAGACTAGCAGACCTAGAAAGGCTTCAGATCAGCAGGCCTAGAAAGGCCTTGCTAAATTAGAAACTGCATGAAGAACGAGATAGCACAAAAGATAGGAAATAAGAGAGCACTGTATAATGGCATCACAATATCTAGTCTCTTCTAATCCATTAATAAAACTTGCTAAGGCTAAATATACTAACGAAATGCTGAAATCGAAACTACGAATGACAAGGTGGAATTAAATGAATGTTTATTAATGCTCGCCAAATCCATAAGAAAAATGAAAATAGTCAATTGAGAGAAAAATGATGAAGAGTAACGACGAATGAGTTTGAAGCAAATCTTGCTTTGGATACATATGTCAGACTGCCTGGTTGAACTGTCTTCGAAAACCTCCACTTGCACTGCTATTTCCGATTGCTTTCCTAAATCTGATAACGCAAAATTAGATTCAGAATCTCAATTCAAATATGTTTCAAATGAACAACTCAAATTTAAAAGAACAAATGACGCCTGAAAATTGGAAATAATTAATTTTTAAATGGCAAAGGAAAGTAAGGATCAAACAATGTTGAAATGTTATGCATCTGTCAGTCGACCAAAATTTGTGTTTTTCGCATCAGAATCTTGAAAAATAGGTGGCTTTGTGAGTTTTTTTTTGAGAAATTGTTTTTTTATTATGAAATCGAGTCATCACAAAATAAAACATTAACTGAATGATAAACTTGGTATTTTTATCCTTCTAAAGATCCGGCTCTTGACATATCGAGCTTTGATGGCAGATTTTCTGTGACATTTTAGAAAACTTTGGATAAGATACGAGAAGGAATCATTCCCTTATCAGTTTAGCCATTTCCGAATAACGTGTCGCTCTCCTTCTCAACTAAACTTTAACGATAGTTATACTTCAAAGACGATTTCTAAAATATGCTGGAATCTATGTCTATGAAGTACCATCAGAATTTTCTGAAATATGAGATATTTTTACTGCCCTTACTTATAACTTTGCTAATTAATCTCATTATTTTAAGTCAAAACAGCAGGCGAAAAAACATCAGCAAACCTGTAATAGTTTCTGAAGCCAATAAATATTAACAAACGATGATTGGTTGCCTGCCAAAAAAACCAACAGAGGTGAATGTTAATAAGTTTTAGAATTCTATTAATTCTATTATTTTGGAACAAGATTCTTGGACTTTGTCACAGTCCTAAAATAGTTTTTGAAAAGACTGCAGTCAATGATTTATCCAGACTGGAAGAATGGAATTAATTAGCAGAAGAAAATAAAAATCAGTATGGCATTTAGTTATGATAGTACAGAAATTTCGACTTGAATTATGAATTATGAGCTGTCTTAATATTTTAAAATAATGTATAATAAATATTTTTGTAATACTGCTTCAGTAATTCATTAACAACTTACAAGGATTTCATATGACTAAGATTAAAATTGTGAAACAAAAGAAACATAAAGAAGATAGATGCTAAAATTTGATTTTATTTTAGGATTTGAAAAATTTGAAATATCAATTCAGAGGAATCTGAATACAATCATGTCGCTGATATGAAAAATCAAAACGTCGGATTTGAAATATTTTTTGCCGTAAATACATCTTTTTGAATTCGTTGGTGTTAAGTATTATTATATTCCATTAAAAGTTAGTTTTCATATTAAATGCACTTATTTTGCTTGACTAACAATTTTCTCCATAAACATAAGTTCACTTATAAGTGAATAAACGAACATGTGATAGGCATATTCATATTTCCACATAAGTGCATGCAGCAATCATCAGAATAACTTGCGAATCCTTCTTTACAACCTACGACAGATTCAAAATGGGTTACGACGCGAAATGTTGCTCATATCGATATGATGTACGGATCAACGAGCTATTAGAATGTTTATTCCAAATTCAGCAGTTCTCAGTTCTTGAATCATTTGATGTTATGTAAAGTGCCAGAATCTCCTTGGCAATGTTCAGAGCAACAGCTAATAGCTTATCAAGCTTACCGAATTGGCTGATGACAATCACAAGGATAGTTTTTTTTTTTTTTTTACTTTAAAGTTGTAGAACCGCTGTTCTAGCAAAATATACTAGGAAAATCTAAGAAAATCTGGAAAACATTGGCAAAAATTTAACAAGGGTTTAAGTTTGCTCAAATTTATAAATGACTTTAATTCATTCAAAAAGAAAGCTTGCTGATTCTTATTCATTGTGCATTATAGATACAAAAATAAGAATAAAATAAACGGAGTGAACTGGCGACTTTTTTCAGACAAATGTGATTGAAATCCTAATATTAGTACAAATAAGCTTGAGATTCATTGTTCTGATTGGCAATTTCGAAAATCCACAAAATCTTTTTGTCGTTAAAATCTGAATTTCTATAAATGCTGTGCAATATTTAATAAATCTCAAAAATTGTAGATGTCAGATAATATTGCAAGTATTTTCACACTGAATTTTTCCATACCTCAATGTTAAAAAGTAGAATTGATTGAAGTTATGAATTTTCAAATACATTGTTTTTTGCTTTCTTGATCCTCAAATCATTAACAGCAAGCTAACTGTATTGTATCAGAAAAGGCAATTTTAGGATCATTTACGATGAAAGATACAAAAATGAAGAAATATGCATTGTTTGAAGATGAATACGATATTTCAGAGTTTTCCAGTAAAAACCAGTAATCAGTTGATGCTTTCATATTTTGAAATGTGTTCTAACAGATCTATCAAACATGTTTTATGGCGACTTTAAACTTTGAATTGTAAATAGCATGGAGAGTCAATTATTATTTTTAAACTACTCAGCATAACGCAAGATTTGAATTTCGACCCATTACAAATGGGCATGATGACTTATGAAGCATGATCTAATATGCAATTTGATTCTTTTTAAATTCATAAATTTCAGCTGCATGCTTAATTTAGGTAGCACTGCCATGTGTGTTCTCTTCCACTTTTATCAGTTGTTTACAATCTTTTCACTGTATTTTTCATATTTTGAGATGTGATATTATTTCTTACCGTAGAAATTTCCATGTCCAGAAATCGTTTTCACAATGGCATTATCAATCAGCAAATAAATAGAACTATTTCCCAAACAATGCGAAAAAGTCCCACTACAAATTTTAATTTTTCGATGTACTAATGCGACATTCATATCACATATTGCAGTGTAATTACATTTTATACTCAAATCATATTAAAAATGCGAGGAAAAAAGGAAAGAATCAGTAGCAAATATAAAAAAATTTTTGCATATATTTTATTTCTTGATAACAAGAAAGTATGTTTAACTGAACCTGTAAATGTATTACTTAACGTGTAAATGTATTACTTATGTAAATGCATTACTTCTCAAAATGTATTACTTATGATTATCTCAGCATCTATTTCAGTAAAATCCATGTATTGCCAAACTTCTGCATCATACTTGTTTATTCTCTTGATATTCATGATATACGGCACAGAACATACCATTCCTACGCACTTATAATTAAAGAAATTCTCAAATTGAAACCATATATGAAATTCACTTTCTTCTAAAAATATCACACAAAATGAAAAATAGACAAAAATTCGCAAATATAATAATTTTTTCTTGTGGCTCCATTGATTCTTATTAGAACTTTATTAGAGGAATTATGCAAATGGAAATTTGGTCATTTCCCACATTTCTTTTTCGTTTTCCTTGACTCTTTATGTAGCAAAAAGCTCTTTTTATAAAAACGAAATTAAATCTGTAGCTATAAAGTCACAGAGACTAGAACGGCGGATAAAAATTCCCGGTTTTTTTTTCTTTTTTTTTTTTTTTTTTTTCTACATAATGAGAGCACAAATAAACTTTTGGGAGGATCCATTCGGAAATAAATAAATTTCGGCGTTCTATAATACTTCAAATTTTCTAATTTTTTTCTTGAAAATCACTTTTACTCCTGATTTTCAGTAGTTTTTGAATCTTCGATGTTTCGCTGAGATCACAAATGAGACTCCAAATAGGTTGTTTATCTCTCATCCGACAAGCCATCTCTGAGATATTTTCCTTATCCTGGTAATCCACAGATGTTTCGTCAAAGGAAATTGTAACTGGAATTTTTGTTGCAATCTGAATATTTGATACCTCTGCATTACTTGCACCTGAGAATTCTGTAATTTGTGGCGTAGAAGATGTCAGGCTGTAATATGTGCTTCGTTGGAGTGATGATTTCTGGGACTGATCATTTTTAGGACCATCGTTTGCATCTGTAATTACTGATTTAGCATCATATTCTGAAGATGGTGACTCTGCTTCTAGATTACTACTAGACGAATAAAAGTAGATAGTATTTGCAGTGCTGAAATTGTAGATTGATGCTATATGTTGATGACTAGGTGGTACTGTCGTATGAATCAATGTAGCTTTTTCGGTTGGTGCTTTGGTTGAAAATAAGAGATACAATTGTGGAACTTCTTTAGAACCTGCGTTTGATACATTCTTCTCAGTAAGCAAGCTGATATTAGATTCATCGGTAGTTTCGAAACTGTTGTCTGTATTATCATTAATATATGTAGAAGAAACAGTGCTAATTCCTGATTCAGATGAAATACTGAACTGACCCATTGTACTGTAAAGGTCAATTGTGTTCGTGCTAGAAACAATACTTCGTCGACTAGTGCTTTGCCATAGCTTACTTTTCCGTTCATCAAAAGTTCCCTCATACCCATTTCCGGAACTATAGCTATCGCCCCAGGTAATTCCTCTCTCATTGGTTCTATCGGATTCGCCATAAATCTCTCCACGAGATGACACTGTGCCTTCCTTGGTACTTTCAATTTTACGCGTCTTATACCACGTATCTGTCGGGAAATTAACGCTCTTGCTGGCATCTAGATCGTTTTCTGCAGTGTCATCAGTAGAACTTGTGCTAGAAACAATGCTTAAGTCTGAGCCATTACTAAGACTTGGTTCAGAACCTGCTTTGGAACTAGATTCCGAAACAGCAGTTGGAGACGATTGCAAAAGACTGCTCGAACCGAAAGTTAAATTGGAAATTGATTGTGTGGCTATCAATTTCGTATACCCATGTTTCATTATAACTAAAGGCGTTACAGGATATTCATCACTTATAGATGTTTCTGCTTCATCGATTATTATTGAAGAGGAAGATGAAGAGAATGAAGAAGCTGTCACTTGTGATAAGGAATACAGTTTCGATATTTTTGAAGTATGCGTAGCGCCATTGTTGATAATATTAGTTTTTATTGCAGGATTTGTGAGGCGAGATTGAGGAGGAATGTAAATGAGAGGTTGAAGGCCAGTAAAATTGTCTATTTTATGACATTCCTTGACAAAACCATCGATTCCAATGGTGACTGCAGTTGTCTCAGAACGTCCATGACCATCAGTTGCTCGAACAGTTAAGCAGTAACTATTTTCTATTTCTGCAGGTAGCATTTCCTTTTTTAAGCTTATGACACCTGAAAATTTATAAATTTTGTTTACTGTTATCAAACATGCCAATGTCAACTATCTGACATCTACAGTTTTGTTTTCGCCACTATTTTAGTCTTTTAGTTTAATTTAAAAATTTATTGGAATAAAAATTTAATATAAGTACACATCAGACCTAAATTAAAAGAAAAATTAGAATTTTTCCGAATTAGACTAAACAATAAAGATAAATGAAAGTAATTTTCTCTAGTAATTATTCGATAAATAACTAATTTTATTTCATATAAATATATTCAATCATTATATCTAAGCTGTGTTAATTCATAAGTAAATCACACCAGTTTCTGGATTTATAGTGAAATAATCATCCATTTTACTGGAATTTGAATAAAGTTCGTAACGAATAGCTGATTGACTTGCTGAAGTAGCCATAATGTGAGCGACATCGTCGCCTACATGCGGCCAGTTTGCAGTTACAAGTGGTATATTATAAGCAAAAAATTCGAAACGCGGACGGAGGAATATCTCTGCATTGCCATAAATAATTTCATATTCGATGGATTCAGATTTCACTGATGGGTTATCATCAATAAAATGAACAAATTTCTAAAATATTAATATGTGTTTTTATACTTTCTGCTATTATATAAATTGAACATTCCATTTCTTCATGCATCCTTTTTTTTTGTTTGTATCGCTAATATGTTTATTTAGTCTCAAACAAACGTCAGTACTTTTCTAATTTTATGCACACAAAAAACTAGTCTTCGCTCCTTTGCATAGTTTAATTTGAGGTTTATTTGAACTGAGCCCGAAAAGTTTCGAGGTTGATTTCATGGATAGAAAAAATCGAGCTGTATTTAAGGCAGCCTTCTCATGTTTTGTGAAATTCCTCTTTATGATTACATTTTTTTTTTTTTTTTAATTTTTCGTAATGTATTCATTCAATATCACACTTTTCACAATTCATTTTCGGAAAGCTGCAAGCATGCAATATTCATCATCATTCTTGGGAAAATTATTTACCTTATCAGTGTTTGAGTTCCAAACATATCGTGGGTCGACGAGCTTTAGTACACCATTCTTGCCAATTTGATTCACTCGTAATACATCGAAGTCGTGTTCTAAGTCATCTGGATACGGAATTTGTGCGTAAAATGATGTAGGTTGTTGTTGTGATTCATTGAGTTGAAATGATGCAATTTGCTGTCGAAAAGGTTTCCCATCACTGGTGCCACTTTTTTCGTTGACCTGAAAAATTTTTTTTTGATCTGAACTAACTTAAATATTTCATTGATCATGGACATTCAAACAATAATTATAATTTTTCAAAATGACTTAAAACAAAAACTGAAGAAAAAGTAATAAAATGCCATTTCAAAATAATCGAAAAAAAAAAAAAAGATACATTGATGAAGATCAATGGCGAAATGGTACGTAGGACCGACTTCTGCATATCATAGTAAAACAGTAAAGCTGGATTGGTCTGAAGTGAAACTAGAAATTTGGTTGGCGAAATAAACTGATGGATAATAAAGGTTTGAGTGTCTTCCAGTTCAATCAGTTCTCCATTTACCGAAGTCGTCACTTTGAAGTCACGAATTACTCCTCTCTATAAATAATTTGAATATATTAAACTTTCTTATGCGATATAATATGACAGAAATGAAACTGTGAATCTTGTATTCATTAGAAATATGCAATACAGTATATATTAACATGAAATTATCGATTGAACCTAAGCGAAGAGATGTATTTCTCAATTTCTAAAACTCAATATATTATAAACTTTCGGTATAAGTCAACTTAGTGAATTAAAAATAAATTTCACCTGTTCAAAGTCAGTCGAAATACTGTATACAGCATTAACAGTTTTTCCGGACTCGATGTTTGCAATTGAGAAGCGCAAATCGGAAAGAACTCTGTCTTCAACGCCACTACTAGTGATAATGCCACTGATTTGATAAGGTATGAATTTTTTGACGTTGTCTTCCGACAGTACTGATATTCGGATTTCTTCCGCTTTGACATTCTTGAGATGCGAATAACTGGAATTACAGAAAATAATAGATTCTTGATGGTTAGCAAATTTTAAGATATTCTGATTGCTTATCAACTCTCATAACTTTCAGATCTTAAATATCTCTTGAACAAAACTAATGATTTATTCGCAACTGTCTGATTCAGTGTAACTTTTACGTGGTTTACGACTACATTGGAATATGTTGTTGAAGACCTCTCTTCTGGAAAAAGTCACGATTCTAATTAAGCGCGCAGAATGCTTTCACTTATATGATAATAGGCTGTTGGCGATTAAGACAGCTTGATGCTTGTTGAAAAGCTAACTATTTTTGGGTTACTCCATTCTCAACCAAGTGAAGTGTGGGTTAAAAGATGAAGATCATTAATTTATGCGATATTGCAATGTGTTAAGCAACTTTGTGAGCATTTCAAAGCATATCTCAAAATATAACATACCCAGTGTTCATCAAAGCAATGATCACATTAAGCATAGGCAGCGAAGTATTCATACTTTTCGCATTTTGTGAACGCATTAAATTTGAAATGAAATAATAAATCTTTAACGATGGTCGGGGACAAAATATCACCGTCTGCGTTGCTATTCGTTGTATATTTCTGAGGCCACCTCGCACAAATTTTACAATCAAAATTGCCTGGAACCAAATCAATTAAGAAGCTGCTATCAAATCTGATATGAATCTTTTTTTTTCTTTTTGTAAAAGTGTTGATATCAAGGAGAAAAGTTGTAATGGATAGTTGGATAACGAAATCTGGTAATTGACTGAAAATTCAAAAATAACAACATAAAAAATTATATGAATCAATCCTGACCAATTTTTAAAGATATCCAAAATTATTTTGTCTAACAGCTATTAAATACTGTGTTATTACTTTCAATTTATAAAATTTATTTCACGTAGTTTCAAAGGAATTATACATTTGCAAATCTAACATACATTCATGAGCTTATCTCGTTTATACATCATGAAAGTTCTTGATTATTCTGTGTGATATTTTCTGTGTTGATACTAAATTCTTATAGTCTAATTTGATATTGATGGTATACTTGATATTCAACTTCACGAATCAAGCGCATATTTTTGACTGGCTTTAGGCTCCATTTTGCGACAAAGGACGCATTTGGTAACAGTTTCGAAGCGCGATCAATGCTGCCAATTCCATCCAACATAACGGGTCCAATTCGAAATTGCATGGGGGGTAATGCTGTATCATCACGACTTTGAATCATTTCTAATTTTACTTTCACGAATTCCAATGGTTCCTTCTGAAGTAAAAAAATTTGAAAATTTCGACTATTTAATTTTCTGCAAGATGTATTCTATCAATATAGTTGTTGTTATGGAAGAAAACTTTGAAACAATTTTATGCTTCTATATTAATTGTCGAAAACATTAGTCATTCAGTGAAAGAATCCCCTGATAATCATATAACTTTACGTCAAACATCATGCATGGAAATAACTCACAGTTACTTTAATACGGAACTTATTAATGTTTTGGACCGCTTGTTTTTATCAAAAAATTTAAATTTCAACCTTTTTGTTGATCACTCTTAGTGTAATCTGAAATTCACTATTTTCATATGGTCTTTCGGGCGTTATCAGACTATAAGCGTATGCGCAAATGTCTTCATCAGTATTTTCAAATTTCAAGGCTTGCTGTGAACCAGACTTGTTCTCCGACGACCCCGACAATAATCTTCCCATATAATTGTGAAGCAATGCGAATGGATTATCGTCACTATACTGCAATTCATCGTATTATCTTATTTGGATTTTTTCACTTCGTTCGAAGACTTTCAAATTTCTTACTATTTCTATTCATAATGGTCTTTGGCCCTACTTGCTCAAACTGGCAGATTAACAAAGCATATTCAATCGTTGCAAACAGGAATACCTGTCTTGTGAGTGTTTTCAATCGATCCGAATGAATAATAAGTTCTCGAGCATCTGTGAATTTCATGCCCGAAAAATTTGCTTCCGAGAAGAGGCTCGGTGTTATAGACCATTCGATAACTGTAGCATTCCAACGATGGACCAAATTTACGCCTCCTTTCTCATCTTAAATAAAGTAAAACATAGCCAAGTCAGTTGAGAATATCGATTGATGTAGAGGCTATAAGTAAAATATATCCATTTAGAAATAAAAGTCACCCTTTAATTTTCCGAATTCGCTCTCACTGATTACAGGCCCGCTTTCTGATGAATCAGATATGCTTTCAAAAAATTTATCGAACCATTGCCTGTTATTAATTTCTTCGAAATATTTGAATGGCAACAAGATCTGCAAAAATTTAACATAAAGAATTTTGAGATTACAAATTTGCCTTTTCCGCTGATTCTTTAAATTGAATTTTATGAATGGCGTAATATTTTAATAATGGGTTGTATCGCAATGAAGCAACTTTTGCTAGAATAAATGATGGACAACAACTGGACATAAAACAATAAAGAAATAAGACAATGGAGAGATCAAAATTGGACGATGAAATATGAAAAATGAAATCGGCGTTCAAAAATGCAGATTTTTAAGCAAAAGTCCCCATTCCTATGCATCCCTAATTTTATGTCTATCCAGAAGCTTAAATCCGCATTGTTATGACCTTATGACCCAAGCTATTGCTTTTGTTAAGTATATATATATATATATATGCAGGGAATTTCCCCGCGAGACATTGAAACTACACCATCATCACTCGTTCTGCAATAAATGTATCTTGTTTTAATGTGGAAAATGTCCAGGAATTGGTAATATTTTGCATGGAGAACTAACATTAAGTCGTTCAAAGAATTCACAGTACAGGGCGATTACATCTACTGTTTGTGACGCCAACACTTTTAGAACCGGAAAATATTTCTGTAATATATCATCTGCCTGTTCACTGACCAGAGCAAGCTAAAATCTTCGAATCTTTGAAATTCAAACACGAAGACATATTCTGATCTCTATTTCCTATGATCAAGCATATATGATGTTTTTTGAAAATGGTAAAATTTGCAAAAGCAAAAAAGATTTGACTTCTATCAAGATATCTGTTCAATTAAGATTATTTAATCTAACACGGTTTTCAACTTTTGTAAACTTGAAAGACTCAGATTTGAGTACTTTTGGATAATAATTGAAAAATATTGCAACTAATTCCTTTTTATACTTAAAAAAGTTTCGACATTAGTCTTAATGAATAATAGCACATTGACCGAAATAATGCAGTTGAATTATATTTGAATAACACCGTAAATATCATATCATTCACAGCTTACTGTCTGATTAAAATTCAATCACCTGATCGAAAAATTCTATTCGTTGTTGATTTTCCTCTGATGACTTACTTTTGATGAAATGTCGTTGCTGTGATGCAGGACAATGTGTGTCCAGTGATGAAGCACATCTATACGAATTACTTGATATCAACATTAGAAATATGATTTTTTTTTTTCTTTTTCAAATATTAAGCGTCTGGCTTCAATAAATTTAATTTTTACAGGTTTTGAGACATCAACAGAAATGTACATAAAAATTTCATTAACGAATTACTGCCTAAAAGTTTATCCGTTTTGAAAATTCAAAAATTTAACCTATTTATTCAAAATCGTTGCTAAACTTACGCAAGAAATTGTCCAATTTTATGAAAGTCGACTCCAGACGCATGACACTCTGCCATCATTAGAATGAACATTGCTGTGGTTTGCAATGACACCGTATCATCGGGAATATGTTTCCAAACAGTGCCGCAAATTGCTGCCGAAACATACTGTTTGCGACAGCGCTCCTTGGCCTTCATTGCGCAATTGCAGTAAATAGTTGTTTTGGTCCAAATTGACGCCTCTTTGGATGCAGATTGCAAACCAACTGAAATATATCAAAGGCATAAAAAGTTGGATTTCTCTTTAGCTTATCGATTCCTTTCATCAATGACTGTGAAGAACTTTGTGAATCATCTCAATTTAGGAGGCACACCTATCAAGATTCGTTCATAATTTTTTTTTTTCTTTTTAAATATTCAAATGAACGTAGAATTTTAAAAAGACAGGCTTTAGTCTTGCTATCGTTACAGTAAAGCAATTTTAAGAGCCCAAAAAAACAAGAAGTCATCAGAAGAGTATCAGTGATCAATTATCATTCAGTTTTGCCTTTATGCAAAAAAAAAAAAACTGGAAGTGTTAGAAATTTGGATTACCTTCACAAAGATGAACTTTGTCATTCTGTTCATTCCTGTCATCAGCCAATATCATAACATTCCGTACATAATTTGATATCGAGGTTGGTACTGTATAAATGTACGGAATTTGTAAAGCAAAAACTGTGCATGTAGTTGACCTTCCTGTCTGATTAGATATACGCGACAGCTTGCTCTTTATGTAGTAGCCATCGCCTCGTCCTATTCCATTCGTAAGATCTGCCTGTAAAGTTTTCCATATTCGACACGTGCTGACTGAAACACTTTTTTGATTCAAAAAAAATTTAAGCAATTTCTTATCTAAGTTTGCCTGCTTTCTTCTGTTTACACCAAATTTTCAAGCACAAAATTCTAACAAACCGTTGCCAAGCTAAATGGAAGGTATTCATCATGAATTTCAACAGAGGGCAAAACAGCTACATTATTACTTGGACC
This sequence comes from Onchocerca flexuosa, assembly GCA_002249935.1. Taxonomy (NCBI): domain Eukaryota; kingdom Metazoa; phylum Nematoda; class Chromadorea; order Rhabditida; family Onchocercidae; genus Onchocerca; species Onchocerca flexuosa. Next base: position 91,533 of record KZ269991.1, on the reverse strand, counting down.
ATCTGAATCACTGATTATCAACAATTTCACTTCTTCAGTGCCATTTAAAGGTACCATTATTGTGGATGGTGTAAAATAAAGCTTGGGAAATTGCACCTGCAAAAATTCACATGAAAAGTAAAAATCACTTCTCACATTTTCATTTTCCAGAAAATTCACACATGATCACAGAAATTCATGAGTGCTTGAGGAACTCAAATTTAGCACAAAAAATAGGGAAAATAATATGCATATTTATTCAAATGAAAAATTTCATTTCTGGTGCACGTTTTTCCAAATTTTATTTTTTTTCAAACATAACAACATCCAGATTTTTAACATGATATTAAAAATTGAAACTGTTCAAAGTCAAATCTTGAGTTTACCTTCTGTTTCATATCAATTTCTTCTAGCGACAGTCTCCCATCTTCAACTATCGGTGAGTGTGGTGAATTAATTGGAGCAAATACTACTAGTGAGGAATTAATAAATGATGGCTGAAATTAATTTTTCAAAGCATTTTTAACTAAGTAAAACTGTGGAGTAAGTCAGGTCAAAAAGTTTGGATGTTTTAACTTGGTATACGAAATCTTTACATACTCAATTTTACATAACACTTCAGGGTTGGAGAAGAGTTACCTTAACAATCATTGTGACTGATACGTGGGTTGGAGATTTAACAGCAAGCTGATAGGTTCCTTCAATAATCGAGAAAAAAACAACGAGTCCTATAAAAATGTTTGAGCCGATCTTAAGTAACTAAAGACGAATTATAAATTATTTCAAAAAATAAAATAAAATCAGTTATACTAACAGCAAAAAAAACAAAAAATGCAAAAAAAATTCGGGATTACTTTATCATTGCAAGAATACTCTAAAGACCTCTAAAATTTTAATGATAATAGATCTTTCTTCAGCACTGTGCATTACTACGAAAATGGTACCTATCATTCTTATCAAAAAATCCTAATCATTTCTTCTGATTATGGATTTTTAAGAAATCTAATTATTCTCAATTACCATTAGGCTTTGTCTGCTTCTTATCATTATAGCCAAGTATATCATTTCGGAGAATTATCTCAGCGTCATTAACAATATGAGTCGGATCCAATGCACTTACTTCATCCACTACTGTTATTTGAAAATCAAATAAGTCCGAAGCGGCATAATTTCGGTATTCTACCGTAAGCAATTGCTGTAAAAGATGGTTGATGCAATAATATAAAAAAATAAAAAGCTTGAAGAGAATGATTTGAGCTTAGTAGCATAGAAGACTTCGCTTAATTTTTAAATCTAAATTTTAAAATCTTTCAAATGATTTTTGAAAAAATGGTACCAGCAATCTGTAGAATTCATACAATACTTTTTCTGTGCATAATATTGTTGTTAATAAAGAGAAATATAAAAATCTCTCGACAGAGAAATCTAATATTAATTGGTAATGTCCTTAATTATTAGCATTTCGATTTAAACACACAGAGCCATAAGCTTGCAACAGAATTCAATGACACCTTGTTTTCATCGAATAAAATTAAGTCACCACCAGTCGTCCAATTTACAGCCTCAATCACCGGTCGATGGCTGAGGAAGAGTGTAAGCGTTGATTCTGGATTATTGAATTCCGTAATATTCTGTAGCGGTGGCATAGTAGATACCAGAAAGAGAGGGCTATGATCAGGTCGAATGGAAATTCGTGGTACAGCGTCAAATCGATAGCCTTCTTTATTTACAATATCAATCTAAATTTTCTTCTAGCTTTGTGAAATTAAATAAATTGATAAAATGTTCAAAGAAGTGGAAGATCATTAAATATCTAAGCGACAATTGATTAAGATGCAATTGGGCAAAAGTAAGTAAACTTCAAGATTGAAAAAAGAATAATTAATTTCTCCCTCTATCCAATTTCTGTTTTTTATAGAAAATTTACTAAATAAACAAGAAAACCGTGATAATTTTCGGCGGTATTTGTGGAGCATTGGAAATAAGTATTTCCGATGGATATGATGCAAACATCGATTTTTTTCGATCAACTTCCACTTGCTGTCTGAATTAAATGTAAATGATTTAAAAAACTTCTTCAAATCTATGTCCACAAAACAATTTTAAATTTTGATTTTTGAAAAAGCAAATAATCAATTAGCGGTTGACATTTAGTCATATTAGATTATGCTTCATTGGCAAACCTGATTAGTTTCTTGGGTGTATCAATGCATTTAAATTTTAGCACAATAGTAGTATTGTCAAGAGTTTTATCAGCAGCAAATGTAACCTTCATTGGTTTTGATTCACCAATTGCTATATCTTTTACTATCTAAAAATTCAAATGTTTCAAAAACTATCAAGAAAAAAAAATTCAAAAAAGAAAAAATAATATGAACCAGCAATGTTTTAGAATGAAAGATTAGCAATAATCGAACCTATGTATTCAATAAATGTTAACAATAATCGATAAAATTGAAAAATAAAAAAAGATTTCTTCGGATTATACATTTCTAGTGGTCTTGAGAAGTGTGAATTTAAAGAGAATAGACTGGTCTACTCTAATATATTCAAAAAAACGATCAGTTTCATATTTTTATGTTGTTTTTCTATCCTAACAACAGATATAATTCATGATCCCTTAAAATCTTTCAAGCATTATGCAATACTTCTTGTTTCTAAACGTAATATTCAAAAGATCGAAACCTTTTCATATTTCACAATTTGTATTTTATCACGCGGTGTGATTAATTCCAAATGACAGTTCACAAGCACTTTTCTGCCATTATTTTTTATCTGATAATTCTCATCAATCTGTTCGCCTGGTTTCATCCTTATTTTAGAAGTATATTCAATATCAAAAGTATGTTCAGTCCATGTTACCTTATTGGATGTAATGGCATCAGATTTCGCTGCACCAGGATGCATGACAATCTGAAACTGATCGCCACGTAGTGTAATATATAATATTTTGGTAATTAATGCACTCAAGAAAATTCGTTCTACAACATTTTAAAAGTAACCTATAATTCTTAATTTGGTCTATAGCCGACTTGCTTTGCACTATATTGAATTTCATCAATTTTATCAAATTCAATAGTCCTCTTCGACAAGTGGAATATTACAATAACGACGTAGCAAATTTAAAAGAGCTGTAAACAGCAGAGGAATAGTAAAAGGATTATTCAGACGAGACAAAAACAACAACAAACCACTGATGTCGAGATTGTTTCATCGAATGGATAATGCTCAAATTCAAAATGACCATCAGCCGTACTTATTGTCGTAACATTTTCGACCAGCTTATCATTTTGATAAACCAGCATTCGTACCGGCACTTTACCAATAAGCTATAATAGTTTTCTAAAGCATCCTGGAAGATACCATGGTATACAAGTGAATAATTAGATAAACTTATTCCCAACTTCCGAAATACTTACGTAGTAAGCAAAAGCACATGCTTATGTCTCTCTTCACTATTTCAGAAAAATAATACTTAATAATATCCTCTAATTTGTCTTCGTCATGCAAATAGCATTTGAAACAGAACCTACTTTTGTATTGTTTGTATTGTGATTAACGATCCCCTTAATCACTTTCATGTTTGAATCGTCAGCACTTTCCACTTTAGTAATCACCGGGATATACATCGGCTTAATAGTTAAATTCCAACTAATTACACATTCACCGGTAATTGAGGTACTCGTAACGTTTACAGTATATGGATGGACACGTCCAATTGGCTGTGCCCAAAATACCATGCCGTTCGGGTAAATAATCATTCCATTCGCATCTGTTTCAATGTTGAATATCGTATTCTCTTGCTAAACACATAACAGACCACAAATCATTGAATTTAGTTAGTATTGAGTGAAGTTTCAAATACTATTGAAAAAATCAAAAAAATAGATAAGTTATTCGCTCTGACACTCAACTCATCTAAGATAAGTTGATGTTTTATGAAATCTTAAATCAAAAAAATTACTTTCATATACAATAATCGCAATGTATAATGAATGAGTCAATGTGATTTGTAGTCAAATAGATCCAAGCAATAAAAACAGTAATAAACAGAAATGAGTTCTAATTTTATGCCTCATTTTTGATTAGATATTAGAATCATCATAATTCACATTTCAAACTTCGTTTGGAAGCTCCAAACGAACCTGAATGGGCATTTTGACAGTATATGGTTCATCTTCCACAGCTTGTATTAATTTTTCGTTTTTTAGAACTTCACGATCCAATTTCGGTCGAATTTTTTTCTAAAAAATAACTAACAAGAAATAATTTTCCTCTATGGTAATGAATCAGAATTGTAGGATAATCGATTTAAGCATTATATACTAGGCAAATCGAAGTGGAAGAAATCTGTGAGACTTCATAATTATTTTTGAGATGTATTTCTGTTGGATTTTTTATCTCAGTTGGCAAAAACCAATTTTGTTGTCTACAGAAATCTTTGAACTTCCCAAGGTAGGACATTAAGCTTTAAAAATCTCAATATTCGATGGTTGTTATTCGGTAAGTGATGCACAATAAAGTGAACAGAAAAATCTTCTAGTAATATTTTTTAAAAATTTATCGCAGAGAATTTAAAGATTTCAGAGAATTTAGTAAACTCTGAGCTGCAATCAAGCATTCGTATAAAATCGTCACCTGTTCACAAAATATACCATCACGATCTGCCGGGCATACACAAATCGCTCCCACACAATAACCTTTGCAGTCTATTTGATTGCATTCATTGTATAAAGTGAAATGGATCTGCAAATAGGAATGTTTGAAAAATGTCTAACTTTGTCCGAAGAAGGTGAATTGAAATGGCTAAACTTGGCAAAGTAGTACGATCTATCATTTAAAATTAAATTGGTACGAACCAAACGCTTGTCCAGAAACGGAACAGCTTTATCGGATCCATACGGGATGATGTTGAACAGATAACGGCCTGGCAAGGCTAATTTCGGAATAGTACAACGTACTAACGACGATGAGAGATAGAAACCGTCGGACGCTGTGCTACCATATAAGCATGTGTAACGCTTTGATGGTACACTAAAATTGTGATTCTTAAATAATTTCAATCTAATTACGCTTTATTTAATAATGGAATTCTTCATATTTTAATCTCATAAAATAATTAGCTAATATTGGAATTAAGATTAAATTATAGAAGGGTTTAGTAGCTATGAATTTTTCGGATGCTTCAGGACGATTTCAATGTTTGAAAGCCTAAAAATTACTCAACAATTCTATCTTGGAAGTAAAGACATCAGTTTTTTGCACTATTTTCAAAAATAATTCATTCTGCACTTATAAATTCATTTACGTTTTGAACTGTTCTTTGAAAATTTCACGAAAGGAAATTTAAACATACACTTACAAAGGTAAATCATTTCCGTAAACTAAAATATTCTCGTCTTTCTGATGAATTCCGGCAGCTGTTGGTAAAACATATAATACAACTGACATTATGTCACATTTCTCAATGGCGCAGATATCGCAATACTGACCGATCCAACCACTACGGCATGTGCATGTTCTAAATAAATTATCAAAAATACTTCGAATATTCAAAGAGTTAATGAACAAAGCAACATTATAATTGAAAACGATATCATTTTTTTTTTTTGTAATTAGTCTGTCAGAAACATTGGCAATGTTTAAACAAAACAATAAGCTTTATTGTTCTTTCACGCAAATTAATGCAACGTTATTCGCATGACAGATTATATGACGTTATTTTTATCATTATCATTATCATGACATGTGACAGATTTTTACCCGCTTATAAAGACATATGAGTTGATAAGGAAAAGAAGATCGTAATTTTTCGAATTCATTATTAATATTTCCATATTCGCAAATGTAATATTATTACTTTCTATTCAAATCTTTGTAATTTATCTTTTTTAATAGTTAATGCAAATTTTGCCTTCAATCGGCCCATTTCTTCAGTTTTCTTATACTAAATTTTCATTCTTAATGTGAGAAGAATGTGAGAAGTTACATTTGTGAGAAGTTACATTTCTTCATTTATAACGAACTTTTTTGTAAAGCTTAATTTGTGAATTTTCCTGAAGTGAGTAACTTTTTGCGTTCTTTTGTTTGTGCTATTAATATATACAAAGTGCTCTTTTCTCACTTACATGCAGCAAACTTTTCTGCCATTCTTTTGGTAAAATCTTTTTTACAATGATATTATATTAAAAGAAATTGCTCTATTTATCATTAATGTGATAGTAGAATACAAAATTTAAGTTCCGCAGATACGTCCAAATTTATACTTTGATATCGTATCAAAAAGACACATCATCTTAAAGTAAGGATAACACAAAAATTATAAACCTTGTATCTGGGTTGCAACGTCCATGAATACATTTTGCGTCGCAGGGATCACAGGTTGGACTTTCACAAATCGAGCAATCCTCTCCAGCAAATCCATGGAAACATTCGCACAACTGGGGTCGAACGCAGGTGCCGAAACCGGAACAATTATTCAGTTGATCGCATAATGGTCTCGAGCAAAACGGTCCTATCCAACCGGTTTCACAGACGCATTCATTATCGATGCATAAGCCGTGATTATTGCAACTTGTATTTGAACAATTTGTGATTTGTTTGCTGCAATCAACTCCTGAAAATCTTTTTTAAAAAACATAATGCTTAGAAAATGAATTGTCTATTGATACCTGGAACATTGAGGCATCATTCGTTTCTTTCGCTACAAGAATCTTTAGAACTCAGGAAATATATTGTGTTTTAAATGCAAAAAAAAAAAAGAAAGATCAATTGTCGTATATCTCAAAATACCTCTATCAATATGATAGTTCTCTTTTTAATTTAGTATTCTTGTCTTTGTCTGAAATTATTCGGATTACAATTTCAGAAAACAGACACAGAGCAAATATAATATTTGAACTTAATCAAGTCTGAAAAGTCACCAACCTCCAAACATTGGTTCACAATAACATTCATTGAGCGACACGCAAGTACCATGCCCAGTACAATTATTTACCGAATCACAAGTTGGCTCTGAGCAGTCGAGGCGTTGCCAGCCATCGAAGCACTTGCAAGCATTTGGTGCTATACAGTATCCATTCATCGAGCAGTTCCTCAACTCCAAACACGATATTTGCGAGCAATCAAGCCCTGTATATCCTGCATCACATTGGCAATCATTCAAGCCTAAAATACATGGAAATATTTTTTTCGAAATTGAAAAAAATTGTAAATTAAAGCAGTTTGAGAGTTTTAAAATGATTCCATTATGCAAATATCGATTAGGAGCGAATATTACAATTATGACTTTCTTGTCAATAATAATCATTCTGCAAAAATTGAATTCAACGAAGAAATATGGAAAATCTTCCCAAATATTAAAAAGATATTCAATAAATAAGTCACCGATGCATCGTCCATTGTAAGAACAGTTCGAAAGAGCCAAGCAGTTCTCAGCAGCTCGTTTTCGATTAATTGAATTGACTTGTGTTCGATCTAAATTGAAATATCTTTTTTTCTACTTCAGAGAAATGATATTCTATCCCCACAAACCGGAGAATCGATTCCGATTAACAAACTCGAAATAAAATTCAGCTTGAAAATGACAGAAGCTAACAAAAGTTGCAAGAATTTATCTCACCATAAATGTAAGTAAATACCCATCATTTGAATAAAACACCTTAATTTGAGAGTTGATAAATCGGTTTTTAAAATTTTAAATGTTGCTCCAATTGGAATAAGTATAGCATTATTCGAAAATTTTTGATTCTAATGTTTAAACCTCTTAACTTACCCCATTTCCTGTCCAAAATGTTATTTATTGCAGTAAGCACGTCATCATTATTCCAAAAATCCCCAGCTGCATTCGAAGTCTTGAAAAAAAATTTCTTCAATGAAATAACGACATAAATTGCAATCGTAATCAAACAAAAAATAAATTTGTTACAGTTAAATGATTTATCGCCAACGAGGTTAATGTATAATTTCTGTATGTATAAGGGAAATCCACTATATAAGACGATATAATATTCTTTGTATGACTACGAAGTCAAATTCGTTTAACAAAGGCAGAACTCTGAAAAAAAAAAAGGAACAATCTTTAGGTCACGGCAAGGTTGATTCGTTTTCTTCTGGATGGAAATAAAATTAGGGATGCTTAAGAGTGGAAATATTTGCATAAAAATTTGCATGTTTGCGCACTGAATCCATTCCTCATATTTCATCCTTCAATTTTGATTTTTCTTTTGTTTTATTTTTCTAATGTATCATGTCCGTCATTTATGCTAGTAAAATTTGTTCAATACCGTTTCCGATTCACGAGACATGTCTAGAAGATATTCGTATCATGCCGTGCTAATATTCACGAGCTATAAAAACAACAGAACAAATCATAAAAGAATCATAATCATTAAAATTTTTATTTTTGCAGGTTATTTGTCGTTAAAGGGCACAAAATACTGCAAATAGCAACTAGAGGAGTTCTGCGAAACTTGAATACAAACATTGACTTAGTATTCCAACGATTCCTTTTTTAAATTTTCAGAATTTTTTGCAGATATTTGTAAAGTTCTTAAAGGCTTCATGACAGGTATAGCATGGAAGCAGGTTGTATTTATAATATCAATATTGTAAACAAAATTGTAACTTACTTCTTTATATGTATGCTTGTTGTCCAAGTCAAACTGCTCGAATTCATTATCACTCACGTGAAATTGAGGACTGGTAACGATCAGTGAGTTTCGATAATTTTGATTTCCATCAAAATTATTGTTGTGAATGGTACCGTTGAATGGGTTCATATCCGTTGCGGAAGCAAATAATGACCATTTACCTTTATTTTCCATAAATACATTTTGCGCAACATCAATTGCTCGACCAGGCTGTATATTCTTCTGCATATAAGATTAAATTGAAGGGACGGGTAAGAATGATTGTATTTAGAGAGAGAGAGAGATCCAAAAACAAATAAATCTGACCTTTGGTGATATGTGAATAGCCAGCGCCCCTTTTTGTCCAGCTTTATTGTTTCTGATAAAAATATTTCGACGTATTCTTGCATCCTCACAACCTTCCAGGCTTATGCGCATTACTAAATCGTCATTCTTCAGGAAGCGATTTCTTTCAACTAAAATTTTTGGTACCTTCGGCTCTTTTCCATTTAATGGGCACTGAAATGAAGAATGAATCGAATGCTTACTTTATACGAAATGGCAAATGATGCTTATGTTTTAATTGATGGTTACAAAGATAATTAGTTAACCTTTGAGAATATAATAACAGATGGAAGTATATTCGAAACAAAATTTGAAGTATTTAGATGAAGCGAATAATAGGATTTCAAACTGAGTAGAATACCACCACTGCCTTGTTTTTGTTTGCGGACTGTTAAATTGCTCAAAACAATCGAATCCAATTCATTCCCTTCTCTCTGAGCAATAAGAATCCCGAAAGATCCACTATTTTCCAACTAAAATTTGATTTTTTTTAAAGAATTTTGCTCTAATTTTCGAAAAATTTTCCAGTTTTTCGTTATTGATTTAGCAATTTAAAAACTTATTTATATCTCAACAATGAAATATAAATAAGCATATCAGATGAAAATATATTGCTTAAGACAAATCAACTTGAGAACTGCTCGGATGCAAAATCATTATTTTGAATACAGTTGACCTACCACAATACTTTGTAGTATTATGTTGCCGGCCGGACCCAGAAAATCTATTCCTGCCTCTGCGCAATCCATTATTAGAATATTTCTGAAATACATTATAATTTTATACTTCTGGGATTTTCATTAGAGGAACAAAATTAATTTGGTATCCAAAAATAACCTAACATCTAGAAACAAAATCAATTTCTTATTTAAGCTTGAAAAAAATGGAAGCTTTTTGCTAACCTAAGTTTTATAAGTTGAAAATTACTAATCATCTGTGTAAATTATACCTGAGAAGAAGAACACCCTGCATCTGGCGTTCCTGAATTCGAATACCATTCCTGCGCGATTGCAAGATGACTGATTCACCCATATCAAAAGTACCATTATATACCGTTGCTATCAATACACCCGTAGAAATTGGTTGTATAATCCGCATATTTTTAATTGATATATTTGACGAACTAACATTCAATCCAACCATTGCATTTTCCAGAATGCAGTGGTTTGCATGAATAATGCCGCCTAGAAATTAGACAAAGCCTTTTTATCAACGATTTTCAACGATGTAATTATTTGATTAATCCTAGATAAATGTATTTGACGTAATTTTTAATTTTTTTTTTTCATGTATTCAATTCGATCCAAAAATCCAAAGAGAGCTAGAATCAACAAAAAGCTGGTGTTATGATCTTCATATTATGATAATAATTGTAATGGTACTATTACTACTATTAATAATGATAATAATAATAATAATAATAATAATAATAATAATAATAATAATAATAATAATAATAATAATAATAACAATAATAATAATAAAAATAACACTTTATTTTCAACCAACTTTCATTTATGTTGTACCTCAGTTCAGCATTTAAATTACAAAAAACTAGAATAAAATATGATATTATGCATCAATCGCAGCAGAATATTTTTACTGATTCAGTGGATTTAGAAAGCAAAAATTGTGAAATATATTTGTCTGTTTAGAAAATCAAGAAAACATACCCTGATTGAGAACAATTCCAAGCCATGGAGCACGACTAGGGCTTTTTAATAAAATTGGTTTATCTCGATGGCCTAACAAATGTAGGACACCTAAATTTCTTTTTAAAATTTCATGCTGCATAATTTTAGTTGCTATGCAAGGGATGAACACATCACTTTTAGCTTTTGAGAAAAAAATGAAAAAAAAGATCAAAAAGGATCGAACATAAAAAAATTCTGCAATAAGTATCTGTGCAGCAGTGATAGTAATCTTACCACAAGCAATGATGCCAGTATTTTGAGAAAAAGTCATAACTGTCCCAGCGTGTATTTTGAGAATTTGTTCAGCAAAGATGGTAATATTTTTTGAAATAAAATAAGGTGAATTTTCTGCTGTGAATTCAAGAATCTGTTCGAGATTGATACTTCGTTTCGTCCTCGTACCTTCTTCCAGAATCAAAAATCGCTGACTGTGATGTTTTCTGCGTTTGTGCGATATTCTTCCGTCTACAGACATACACTTTTTGTAAATTTCCCTTAAATTTTTTAATTTCAGGCTTGATCTTCTATTTATTTTGAACTTAAATTTCATTTTAAAATTTCGAATCTCTCTTTATTAAAATCTACATCTTTCTCTCTGCAAAAATATCCTCTTCTACACTAATTTTTTCCAATTTGAATAGTTAAGAGTAAATCAAATATGACTGATTTAATTTTGTAAATTAATCAATAATTAACGAATGAATAATTAACTAGCAAAATTGACGTCATATTAGTTCTTTCCAGGTTGACATGGCCACATGGTCGTGCGTGAACTTCAACAATACTGATAGGTTTATGTGTTATCACCGCAAAAACTGTTGCATAAGTGGGAGAACGAAGCGTGAAACTGCCTCCGCTATTACTATAATGTGTTAAATACCATACTGTGTCGTTCTGACAGATCTTATAGATCAGCTCTCTGAAATCAAATTAAGTCATTATGTTTTTATTAGTGGAAGAATAAAAAAGAAAATCAGTAATTAAAATTGACATGGTTAGATTATCGACAATCCAACAGCTACAAATTTGAAATCACTTTTTTTTTAAAATTATTCTAGAAAGAAGACTAACATTTCTTCAGCACCAGTCAAAGGGGTTATACTATCAACAATCAATGATGTGATACAACGTAGTTTTGAGAAAATTAATTGAATATAATTGCCCAAAAAAGGCTCTCCTGAAAATTGAATAATTTGAATAAAATAAGAATTTTATTGCAATTCAACAAATTAAAAAAAACGGAACAATGAAATTTTACTTTAAATCCACTTTTTACAGAAATGATATGAAATTAGACGCTTTGGAAATCTAAATTGATGACCCCACAGTCAAATGCTACGATCTTTATAGACAGATTCTATAATATGAATGAAATTTGCTGCATATGTGTAATTCTTGATTCTGTTAAATATATTCAAATAAATCATGGTTTGAGCAACGCTAATTCAATCTTCAAATCATTTCATCCTAAAATGGTACCTGAAGTAGCATATAAATTTTTAGGCGAATCAAAATTGGAAATAATGCTTACTGCCTTTGACGTGAATCAGTTGACGGCCAGTTTCTACTCGTACGATTGCTTTACATTGTATCGGTTTTGCTGTAAAAAAGTTTCGTGCGGTGTATTTTGAAATTTTGGTAAAATAAAAAGAAATGAGATGTTAACTAAGGAAATAAAATTTTTCGTTTTTTTTTTTCTTTGTAAAAATAAAAAGAGTTAGTTTTAACTTAAACCAAACTTTAAATCTCAAATTCATAACAACACAAAAAACCGCCAGAAAATCTGTCGAGCTAATTTAAATACTTTTCTAAACTAAACTTTTGAATTGATTTAAATATTTGAATTCTAAATTTCAATCGGTATGAATGTTGCGCATGCTATAGGAAAGAAAACCGGAGGTGATTCATCATTACATGAAGCATATATTGGATGATTCCGATAAATCCTGGCTGTTTCTCTCTTTAATGCATTGCATTTAAGGCTTTAAGCCTTAAATGCAATGCATTAAAGATGATAAAATGTTGTGATACAGCATTAAAAGTTAAAATATTCATGTATTTAACATATTTTCTTCTTATTCCTCAAGAAAGATCAAACGAAGAAGTATGGTTGCTTCAAATTTGTTAAGAATCAAGAGCTTACCAATAAGCAAACCAGAAATGAGAATCGACCAAATAATTTGCATAATGAAAGGAAAACGCTAATGAATGCTGCAGCTGAGAAAAAGGAAACGAATATTGAAAAACTGACTGGCTATCTATCGTGTAGTGCAATCCGGAAATTACGCAGATTCAGAAAGATTTATGCAAATTCAGCAAGCAAACTTATAAAAAAACCAATTGGAAAAAAGTACTTCTGGAAGACTGAATAAAAAAAAAAAAAAAAAAAAAAAAACGTTTTATAAAACTCCTCGGCGGAAAATTTATTCCTACTAAACGATCTTTTTATTGCTAAAAGATTGCCTTTCATATTGAAATCTATCCTGAATTATTCGTATCACATTTGAATCATCCCTTTTCTCTTGGGCTTTATATCTTTCAAAATCACTATCTTCTCGTAAAAAAAAGTATACTACAAAAATAAAATTTTCAGTATGAGATAAAAATTTTTAAAGACCCTCCTAAAAGATTTAAGGCTTTTTAGAAAGAGATATAAGGTCTTCTAGAGGCCTCAAATCTCTTGCAAAAACTTAGTCGCAAAATATCTCTCATAAATGAGAAAAAAAAAAGATAAAGTAAAATGTGCAGCTTAAACTTCAAATTAGTAGCAGTGAAAAAAGAAAATTGAAAGCTTCGAATGAATGAATAAAATAAGACGCTTTGTAAATTACTTTGTTATGCTAAAATAACTCGGCTTAAGGCAAAAGATAAAAAATTGAAAAACAAATGTATCTGTCTTAAAATGATGAGGAAACAAAGTTCTTTATTTACAGAATTATTTCCAACCACTGAAGTACTCTTTCTATATAAATGAAAACAAAAATTATATGATATTTCCAATTATTCCAAATACTTATATTCAGTTTGAGACTTAAATTTGGTTTTGGTACAGATTTTTTTTTACTCAGTAACTATAAATATCTCATGAATTTAATGATAAACACAAGAACTACTATTCACCTATGCTTCTTCTATACTTTTTACAAAAAAAGTCATAGTAAAAGGTCTGTTTCATCTTGATCGACAAGTTAAAATCAGAAAAACTGTGCATCTGATTATTTAAAAAAAAGAAAAAAAAAGCCGAGAATGACTCTTATTTTCGCACTAGGAAGTATTTCAAATTCATTTCTTTGTTCCAATTTAAATGCAATTTTAGTAATTATAGAATTTCAAACGCTTAATATGAGCAAATTTTTTTGAGGCTTTATAAGTGATTGCAAATCTTATATCTGACAACACTTTTGAATTTCTACTATAGAACAATTGAGAGAATTCAGTAGATGGCATTTATCAAAAGTAAAAGCGTTTCTTGAAAACTCCGAAGATTATTTTTAGCTCCAATAAGAAAACTTCAGATTGAAGAAAACATTTTAATTCTATTTTTTATCGTTTTTCTTTCCTCACTTATAGAGAAAACTGAATATTCACTTTAAATATCAAAGATGAAATAAAATTGCCAAAATTTGTTTATTGCATGAAAAACTATGTGCATTTAAATGATATAATACTAACAAGAAAATGCATGAAACTTAAAGACGCGTAACCAAGGCGACCTACCTTTGGAACCATTTCTAGGCACCAATATTGAGCCAATAAATCTTTCAATTTTAAGCAAGACCGATTATTTGGAAGATGAAATCGCTCCGTTTGGAGAGACATACGTTTGGAGAGACATTTTTAGCTCTATTTGTTGTGATACTATGGTTTCAGTAAGTATTAAAATTTGAAAATGGATCAGAAGCATTCAAGAAGATTATCCGAGCAGAAATGTATAATAATCTTAAACAACTGTATAAAAATATAAAATAAGTCGTAATAAGTTCAAGCATATAAATAGTTTCGCGGAAAGAATCGTTTCATATAAATGACGATTTAAAATTAACTTAACATCACTATTATTTTATTTCACTTCTTTGATTTCATTCAAACTCATTCAACTCAAATTTCACTAAATTTCATTGTTTTATTTATTGGCCACAAAAAATAATTCCGGCAAAATTCTTGAACGTTTATGGAAGTGTTGTGCTTTTTCGACTTACTTTAGTCGGAAGAGCAATCTTGGATGTTGCCTTTTAAAAATGACAAGTGGGATTTTGGAGTGAGTGTTTAAGAACAGGACCAAGTACGGAAACGAAATGGATTGGATGAGAGGCATGTTTTTGCTCTGTTGCTTAGGCTTAATAAATTACGCTTATAAATGGAGCAACTTTTAGCTTCTTCGAATGCTTTTCCATTCTTTTCTCTTCTTTATTTCTGCTCCTTTGCATAAACAAGCTTCAAAGCCGTTTGCAATCAGCAAACGGCTTTGAATTGCATTCATATCATTTCAAAAAATTTGCAATCTTATTTTACAATTGTAGAGAATGCGTGCACGATGTATAGTCTTTTTGTTATGAGAACAATTGATACAATAAATATGCGACAGTTTGGAACGTTATCTGCATGCTATACAATCACGAAATTTCATTCAAGTTTTTTAATGATTTTATGAAAACTAAAGAGGAATTAATTGTTCCAATCTTGATAAAAAAAAAAATTCATTCAATGTTGATAGAATACACCAGAGATCAAAAAGATTTAACGATGTTCAAGAAGTAAAAAATAATATTAAGAAGAATGTGTGACAAATTTGGATGTTTGAATTTTTTGAATTATTTCTAGCTCCTTTATTACTGAATATTCAGAACTGATTAATCTATGCCGATTAGTAACTGTTGCTTCACAATGAAGGACCTAATCTGAATGACTGAAGTCCGGAATGACGACTAATTAGGAGTGATTTGTTTAAGATTTTAAGATAAAACAAACACTTAGTATTGGTAACTTATTAATGAAATATATCACAGATCAAAAAGACTTAATAAATTTTGGTAAAAATAATAATAACATGTCTATTTTGATAGAAAAAAATAATGTAAACATTGAAATCGAATTGTTTTGCTCATTGTTTTGCAAATTAAAAAAAATGCCAAACAGTATCGATGAAAAGGAAGAATTTATTTTCAAGTTTGTATAAATACAAATACTAAATCATCAGAAGAGCTAACATCAATTTTAATCTTGAGACTGAAATGGATGGAAATTTCTGAAATTCATGGAATCTGTCTCATGTGATTCAAGACCTGTCTCATGTGATTCATGGGACATGAAATTGCGCCGGAAAAAGGTATTCCATGTGCTTTATTTTGCATAGCAACTAATAACTTGATTTCTTAAAGTTAGAAATCTCGAAATTAGCTAGAATTTCGAAAAAGTTATAACAAAATGTTACTACTAAATTGCTTCATTTAATATCCATCTCAACGACAAGTTAATAAAGTGGTATAATTTTGTTTTATTTGATTATGCATATTTCATTATAGTAACTATAACTAAATCTACAAAGCCTATCAATCTGTCAAACTATTCTTCCATATGTTCATAATGTCCTAATACTTGAACTTCAAATTTAACAAGAGGATTCCGTTATTAAAGAATGAAAGATATTGATTTCAATCTAAAAATCTTAGTTCCCTAATTCCAAAGTAAAATTTATTAGTTATAGTTCTTAAGATCAAACTTTATTTTCAAATTTCTTTAATTTTGAAATAATGACTTCGATTGAGCAACATTATGGCTTAGAATAAGAATAATTAAACTAAAAAAGTTAGTGATACATTAGAGAGTTTCTGAATTTCGAAAAAGCTAATTGGCAATAATTTTGCACCCCCTCCAAAAAAAAAAAAAAAAAATAAAAAATAAAAGGTTTCATTATAATCGAAAAGCTAAAAATTATTTTCCACTTGTTGGATATCTTGAAATAAAGCACACACAGTTGCTCGTCATATCTGTGCTTTTTCATATTGAGAACACTTTGAATGCAGGACTTTTCGAAGGCCAGAATTTTCCGTTATGTTGCAAAAAAAAAAAGCATAACAGTATTATTTGTCATATTATTGTTTTCTTATCCAAACTCGGACTTAGATCTATGAAAGTAACTAGGATGACAGCAAATAGTCTGACACTTCTTAGAATTGCCCTTTTTATGAAGAAAATGCGGCAGTCTAAGAAAACTTCCTTCATCTCTAGAAATTTGAAGATTAAAGCATTTAAGTAGAAATTCTGCCTCGCTATATAACTTCCAGCTCATTTTAGAACAAATTTGGTAAATACTATAATAATGAATTCATCTTTAAATTTAGGTTTTTAGTAGAGCTAGAGAACCAACTGATTTCCAAGGGAAGAGGATTTAAATATATCTCGAAGAAATTATGTGAATTTCAAGACAGAAACTGCACCCAATTAGATCTATGCTTAAGATGAGCTAAATCGACAAAGGCCGTTCTCTCTCACACTTTCTAGAGGCTTTCATGAAATCTTCTCAGACTTTCATGAAATCTTCTCAGATTATCCAAGGAAACAATGAATATTATCCTAAAAAAAAAAGATCCGAAATATTAACCAAATATTCCTAATCAATTGCCGAATAAATTGAGTGAATAAATTCATGAAGTGTAAGGAATCCGGACCAAATATTAATTCTTCCATCGTTCAATCATACTAAGTCATAGTATAGTTCTGATGTTTCTATTTGCAAGTTTCTCCTAGTTGATGCTCTTTGTTCGAGCAGGATTCACTTAACTATAAACAGAGAGATGGTCCATACTGTTGAATTTTTTCCAAATGAAAAATCGAGCAATGAATAATAAATTATTTTGATAAACAGTTTTTCTCTTATTAGTGGATTTTCAAAGTCAAAAAACGTCGAGTTTCGAATTCTCACACTTAACTTCTGCAATTTTTATCACATTCACAACAATTCATAAAATTGAGCATAAGAGAACTACATAATTTATTTATTTATACAAATAACAAGAGTAATCAAGTAGTCTTGTCTTCGAGAATTTATTGATTTTAATGATTAAAATGTACAAGTGCTTTATACATATTATATTGTGCCATTCATTGTGTTTGATAGTGAATATTTGTATCTCTAGATCGTTTGAACTAACTGAAAATGGGAAAATATAACGCTATTTATCACAGAAATAATTATTTTGGCAGTGAAATGCAGCAATAAGCGCTGCTGACAATGTCTGTAATACATGAGCATTATAAAGTAGCTTCATTGCGCAGTACATCTGGTAAACAGCTTTTCTCGTGATTATCTGTAAAAAACAAAAAATAAGAAGATTACAGTAAGGAAAATAATATCATGCGCAAATTTCTCTTTTCAAATGTAAAAGTGAGGAATGAAATAGTGCTGATCATATCGATGATACGAATAATCAAAGAAAAGAAAGCCAATCAAATGAATGAACTATACATGGTTCAAATAAAAAATAAATTGCTATTATAAATTACAAAAAAAAGAATCAAGTTCGTTCCAGCCTTTAAAAAAAAAAAAAAAAAAAAAAAAACGATCAGGTTGCACACTTTGAAGATAAAACTATTAATTTAAACATTTCTTTACTTTCGTCAGTAAAATAAGTTCATAGCATCAAAAATTGCATCAAATAAGCGCTTCTGGTATCAGTGTTACCGCCATCAAAATCCCTATCCATGTTAAGCACTTCTTAAAAATCTTTTGAATTCAATCAACTCTACACCACAAACCATTATTTCTCTATCCTTTTATGAACAAATATACCAAAATAAATGAATCAAATACCATAATCAGAAACAACTGCGGATGAAAGGGAGGCATCAGTATTAATGGCATCACAACCAATAGCTGCTGTTGGTTGGCTATGGTTATAATCAGTCAGTCGATCTCGTTTTGATGCCGAACAAATGCATAATACTTCTACACACTCATCATTAATATTTAATTCTCGAAGCACCCGAAGACGAATCTAAAATCGAAATAAAGAAAAATAAACGAATCTGACATCGAAATAAAAAAATAAGGAACAGGGACTAAAAAGAACATAAAAAATTAAATGAATCAAGAATTTCGGAAAGTTTACAATCAAATGCATAATTAACCTGCTCGATGGCCAACTCAAGATGGTGCGAACAACCACAGAAGGATATTTTTTTCATTAAATCATCTTCAGCTAATTGCTTCACACGCTTTTCAATCTGAAATCTTAAACTGCACTCAAAAAAAAAAAAAAAAAAAAAAAAAGAAAAATTGAAGAAAAATTACATAATCAGCACCTTAACATACCTCATCTTCTTGTCTCTTTTGACAAATGATCTTCTCGAAGTCATATACGTTGACTCCGAATTTATAAGCTTATCATATATTTTCGATTGGCAAAATATATATATATATATATCTCAATATATTTCAAATATATCTCAAAATTTGAGAAAAACTATCAAGAATTCTATGTAGATGGCAAGCGTTAAATAGATGTTTACAATGAAGATTTGCACGATCAGAAATAGAAAAGATTTTTGAATAAATAGTGCATATAGAATATTAAACTTTTGGTAGATGAAGCAACCAATTCATATCGATTTTCATCGTAAAACAAAAAAAATATAAAAAAGATCCAGGTCAATAAATTTTGCAAAACCTTTAATTTTAAATTTTCGGAAACAATTTCTGGCGATAAATTATTAACGAAAAGTCGCAGTTCGTCGACAGGCGTACTTTTTTGTTGTTGTGCGTATGATGCATTTCCCCCATCTTTACACAAACGTTTCAATTTCTTCCGGGTCTCCTGGAAAAAATGATATGTAAGTAAATAAAAGCACAATTTTTTGAAATTAAAATCAAAATAACAAATTATGAAAGATTTATAATAACAAACTATAATATATGGTAGCAGA
Organism: Onchocerca flexuosa; assembly: GCA_002249935.1. Classification (NCBI taxonomy): domain Eukaryota; kingdom Metazoa; phylum Nematoda; class Chromadorea; order Rhabditida; family Onchocercidae; genus Onchocerca; species Onchocerca flexuosa. The sequence continues at coordinate 71,963 of KZ269991.1, read as the reverse complement.
AGTCGTGGTCCAGCAGCATGTCGGCGTGGTACACTATGATCGAACCAATGTGCATCAGGATTCACATCTGGTGATCTGCTATCTGGATAACATTGGCCTAATAAATCCATGTGTGGTGATCTGTCCAACAAACCCCGTTTATAAGCAGCATTCAAACTCTGTAAGAATTGTGAACAAGACATACGATCATGAATAAAAAGCAAACTAAAGCAAAAATTAAATGAAACGTTTATTTCACTAATGGTTACTTGGTGGAATGGAGGGAGAATATAATCGATTCGAACAAGAGGTAGTAAATTTGTCAAAATACTTTTCAGTTCTTCATCATTCAACTCAGAACGGCGAATGCCTTTCCTACTTATACTATGGGTAGTATTGGCGATCAAATTTGGTTCTCGTTCCTCCATTCGTCGAACCAATTCATGCTCACCCCATCGTATTACTGTTTCCAGGATTTTCACTTCGGCACACTGTAATTCAAATAAATCAAATTAATTTCTTTAGTTGCCAAGTTTTTTTTTTTTTTTTTTAAACTAACCACTGATATCGCTGATAAAGAAATCACTACTGCAATCATATGAATATGTGGCTACACAATAATCTTCATTTTTCGTCTAATGTATCACATTTCGCGACCACATAAGTACGGGTTTTGTTTCGATTATTCGAATATATGTCTTAGCAATTTTTGCAATAAATTCAATTGTCATCAATACTAGATTACCAATTAAACTGTTGAATTCGGAACTGATAAGGGGAAAAATTATCCTGAAAGAAACAAAAGAGATGATGAAATAAAAAACAATGAAAAGAAAAACCTGAACATAATCAGAAAGCAGACAACCCTTCAATAAATCTTCTTCTAACTCAAAAAGTAAGTGTGAAGAACAAATTCGAGAAAAATCGGAACGGAGAAATGCGATGCAATGACGTTGAACATAAGTAGAACCACCAGGTTCGCATGCCCAATTCCATAAACTTCCAACTGTTTCTATAGAAATCTGTGCTACGATCATATCCTCGCACGCTAGAAAAAGGCAAATGTTTCTTGTACGATTGATAGGAACAAAGAATTCAATCTAATAAATCCTATCAAACAAATATGAAAAAACATTGCAGCTGATATTTCTTATATTTCCTACTTGGACATTTCTTAAGAAAATCGTTCACTGAAGTAAAACAAAAAAATCATCTTTGCTAGGTGGGCCAAAGGTACATATAAATAATGCACCAACCCTGTGTTAAATAAGAAAGATTGAGAAACTGTGCTATGTGGAATATGTCAATGGCATGACGAAGAGGAGCGAGATATTGTTGTCCAGATGCAATTGCTTGCACTTCACTCAAGCTGCTCACTGATACTTGACATCCCTCAGGCATCTACAAATCTGACCTTTGGTTTCTGAACATAAAAATTTTAAAAATAGGATGGAAATCAAAACAGCCAAGTAACAAATAATTCCGTTCTGTAAAAGAAAAGAAATATTCCAAAATTTATAAGTAAATATCTGAAGCATCATATATAGTTGATTAAGATCACTTCTTGTTTCTTGCTTATTCAGTACAAACATTGATACCTTACTTAAATCCAATCGATCTGTGTAAATAGCATCCAAAATAATACGTGCATAAGTGCGTGGGAAAAGATACTCATTAATGACAATTTCTAACTTTTCACCACGTAAAAAACGTTTTTCTATCACAGATCGCAAATAACTAGATCGCGCTGCCAAAACTGCTCCCGAACATTTCACTCGATAATTACAATTTTCACTGTGAGTCTCTTCTCCTAAAAATTTTGCAACTTAACCCAAAGAGCTAATAAGTTAAAGAATGCAAGAATTTAATCAAAATATTACTGTTTCCTGTTGTAAAAATTAAAGTACATTCGCCCTTCTGGGAATCCATCGCCATAATATCACTAGAAAGCGACAAACCACAACCATACCTTTAATCAAATAACTTTATCAATTAAGTACACTATCAAGATCCAAATTTCCCTGTTTACTTGTTTGATATATTCATTACTTGTATGCTAACCAAATATACGCCAAGGTATTACTAGTTCTCCATCAGAACTTTGATACAGATATTTTTCATAACATACGGCATGGGAGAAAGACTTATGTATAGTATTCCGCATGTTATGATACCTTAATGACACTAAAAACAGCGTATAAAAACTTCAATGAAATAACTTTGTAATAAAACAAAGAAAGAAATAAAACCTTTGTAAAATGATACTAAATGACTGTCGATCCAAATCACGCAATGATTCATCGTATTCACCAGAATAAATATAATACAACATTGCTTGGAATGTTTCTGATGATATGCTATTATCCATGAACAAAATTTCTAACTTTGCATCATCCAACTGTTGTGTAATCAGTGAATCCCAGAAATCAGAGAAATAACGACAGCGTGCTTGAAGTATAAAAGAATGAGCGGCATAACGGGATCCCTGGAAGTGATGAAAGTTAATTCCCACTAACAAAACGAATCGGAAAAATCTTTTAAGCCTAGATCACAGACACAATATTTTGGAAAATGAAATAACTCGCTTTCTAAACGCTTCAATAAAAATTTGAACCTACAGAAAAAAAAAGGACGCAATTTTGTAGAGTAAACTTCGAAACGTCGGAAACTTCAGATTCATTTTGAGACAGTGATTCTAGCTGAAGGTTAAGAGAGAGATATCAGAATAAATTTTCATCACTACTTATTTCTCCTTTTGTAGACAACATACGATTCATATTTTAGAGCTTCTCAAAACTGACAAAAAAATTGATGAAAAAAAATACTATTTTATGCTTATTGTTCAAACGTTCCTAGAACTAATGATTGTTCCCTTCAATTGCATAAAGTTCAGTCATATAACTAGAATTGATGAAAAAGGTAAGATTAGGAAGTGACTGCTAAGAAATAGTTTTCCGGGCAAAAATAGCGGTTCAAATTATTAGTGAGAATTAAAATCATAATTACCTTATGTATAAGAACGCAGTCACAAATTATTTCATTTTTCCATGCATTGAGTAGATCTGCTGCTAGATTAGATGTGCTAGGTCGTGCTTCTTCAGCTCTTGAGATCAACTCTCGTACTCCGCAGGCACTTTCCATTTCCGTCAATAAAGCAACAAGTTCAGCATTTGTCCAGTGACTGATAAGATCACAAAAAGCACGCTGATCTTCTCGCGATATTTGTCGGAACTGTAACGAAAATGCTGAAGCCGAATTTCGCTTTTTATTTTTTTATTTTTTTCAAATAATAACTCAGTACATGAACACAATCTAGATCCTATGAAACTGGAATCGTACAATCATTTTATTACTTCTAGAAGTTTGAAATCTAAAAAAATTCACAAAAAATATAAATTTCTAAACTGTTTCTTCAATGAATCCTGTCTTCCAAGCTAACTGTAAGCACAATTAATGCATTCAACCCGCTAATGAGCGCTAAATTAAATATTAAGCATGAACTTCCTGGTAATTTTCCTAATAAAATTGTGGTTAGAGGTGGGACAGATAACTTGACTTCTTAGTTCATGGAAACTTTCATGAAAAATTCATTACTTTAACAACTTAATAAACAATCTACCAAAGGCAAAATTTTACGAACAATTTTGATTAAAAAAAAAATAAACGAATTACCTTTCGTCGCCAGCGGAAATTTGCTAATTTCTCGCTGAAATACTTACTATGGATAAGCGATGTTAAGCGATCACGCTGAACACTATCACATTTACGTATCGAAGTTGGTGCAATCCAATCGGATCTGGACCCTTTTCGAACATTGCTATTCAGTGCACCCATTGATTTTCCAGTAACATCTTTTCTGGAACCAAGTGAGACTAAAGAAACTATTTGACATATTTTTAATATATTTAACCAACGACACAAGAAAGTTCGTTATTTTCTCTGAATCTAGCTAATCATATCTGATCCAAGACATTATAACTGATTCATATGTCAGAACTAGAACCCATCTATGAGCCAAGAACCATTATTACCGACATTATCTACAAAAACATACTTCGACAGGAATCATTTCATATTGAAATCAACTCACAAATCATTCGGAGTCGCAAACTGAGCCTAGACCAACGAACCACCCTCTGTTTTCTGGCCATCACATTCGAAAAGCTGGCCATTGTTTTCACTTTATCAATATGGGGTCTTCGCTTGTTTTTTGTAGAATTCTCTCAGATCTCATTCTTCTCCGAATCGGGATATTGCTTCAACATCAGACTATTTTTTTTTTACCAATTTCCTCACTTCCCACTGAACGAATCTCTCCTAAATTCTTTTTTTGTCGTGTTGTTCCCGATTGTATTGGTCGCGAAACTTTCTCAAGTCTCAAGATATCAATTCTCTATCTTTTTTGCTGCCTGCCTTATCATATGTCACATTTCATCGTATGTGAGTGAAGATATATAGATTCAATAATACTTGTTCGTATTAACCTTTGACCTGCTGATTAAATTTCAGTTTCGACCATGCAATGGTTTTCTACTAAACTTTACTTTTCACTTGCTTTTGATATTTTTACCCTGAGGTCCATTATTAAAAGATTTGATGGGTGAAATCGAAATTTTACTATCATCAGTTAACAACTATAGTGATTTCTTAAATGCATTTCTCCGGAAAGGAAACCTGAATAATCCTTCTTCGCAAAGAAGTTGTAAATTAATTGTGATTTAATCTTTTATTCTAATCAACTCATTCTGAAATTCCTTGTGCAGTTGCAGCTCCTTTCACTATCGATGATTTAATCGTTCTTGAGAAGATAAAAGAAAGATTCGCAGCTTTAAAATTTACAAAAATGGGGGGAAATCTGCTCAGTTCTGTGATTTTTGCTCATTCCAAACTTCATTCATAGAAATTCGAAGAAAACATTTACCAGGAAAAATATGAATTACAAATACTTACTATACCTTCTTGCTGTTCTGAATCTTATTCCTCTCATTCTCCTTATTGTACTTAAAGCCATTTTATCACCACTTTTAGTTTGTTTATCTTCTTACTGAACTAAATCCACATACTTGCATCTTTTTTATTGTATCTGTATCTCCATAGATACTTTACATATACCACTTATTCTCGTTCTACTTATTGTGCACATATTTATTTCTTATATCCTGATTCCCGTCGTATTATGTCATTCTTTCTTTTTCATGACCTTTCTTGAAATTTAATATCTTTCAAAGAGCGTAAATTTCTTAATTGACTTAACAAAACTTTGCCTATTATTATCATTATTAATGAAACGATGAAAAAAAAAATTGCGATAAAAGAAAAAAACGATGACATTTAATGGAATTCGACAAAAACATAGAAGACAGTCTGGTTGTGCCGTCATTGCTGTCATAAGCGTTCGATTTAATCGGGTATCATTTTTTTCATTCCTTGCTCATGCATATTTATCTATCTCGTTTTCATTCAGCCGAGATTCTTTCTTCTCTTTTTTCCATCGAGTTGAACAAAACTGGTTCAAGAATTTGAGAATTCTGGAAATCCGTTCGCAATTTTTCCCAAGTTCTTTTTCCCATTTTTTTGCAAACTTGCACAGTTCACTTCAATTGTCGAATTAGGTTAGACAATTGACAATCATTGGAGAAATGTGGTAGATATGTTTCGGTATCCGATAAATAATGAACGCATTCGTGCTACTTCATGTAAACCGCACTACTTAACAGATAAAAATTTTTTTTCTCCAGTTAATGATGTGTGAAGATGCTTAGAAAAATAATACCACTGAAGAAAACGCGTTCTTCTTTCCAAGTTTTAAAACTTCGCTCAATTTTTCTTTTTACTCCTCAAACTGAATGAAATTCAAAAGAAGTGATTTTTCAATGCTTGTTGGGATAAAAAGTCTCAAAAGGCTGCCATTAAGAGAAAGGACATTTCAGTTCAATTCAAATCTTATGGAAAGGTTTCAAGAAGTATTGAATGTCAAGTTTACATGACAAGACATTCTTGACGTTGTATAAAAATTTTCGTTTCTTTCGGAAGCAGCTAATGAATCATCAAATTACAATATAAAAATAATGAAAAATGAGTCTCTCCCATAGCATCTGGTGCAAACTATTCATTCTGTTAAATTTTCCAGTGTGCAATAAAATTGCTCAAATGTTAGAACTTTTACTTTATCGTTCATACTTATATTTTTTTACTTCCATTTATGTAAGATTCACCTATTTTTTTAAATGTCCTGGGCTGAATTACTTACAATCTAAAAAAAAGAAACTTTCAATCATGTGGAACATATGTCGTAGCGGTGCTTGTTAGGTGCTTGAAATGAGCTTCTTTTTTCATTCACATAAAAATTTTGCTAACAGTATCGATTTGATAAACTTTTCGGATAATTTTCACATTTTAATACTTAAAATAGTTTCACATTATATAAGGATTTATCACTACTTTGATTATTTGTTTCTTCTATAGTTCAGCACATTGATATATTGTTTGTTGTCTCATTTCCAATTTCTCCCAACCAAATTGCATTTTTGATGAAATCTTTTGTATGAAAGACAAGACAATATGGACTGAAGCAAAATGATTTCTGGTAATCGCTTTCAGCTAGCCACATTTTATCTTTTTGATTATCCGATGTACCGTAACAGTCTTGAAATGCATCTGTTTTTGTTCTCAGTATCTATCCTGAAAACTATTTATGCTTATAATTAAATAAGGATGTGATTGATATCATATCAGTATAAACGGGAGTAAGAAATGATAGCATGGAAGAATAGGTTTCAAAGTCTGATCGAAATGTATTTGTTAAAAGAGAGTTGTTTAAAGTCTTTTTTTGATCTTTTGATCTTTTGCCAGCTCTGTTATCAAATGAATGGAATGCATATCATTCAATTCAAAGTCTATTAAAAGAAAAAGAAATCGATCAATTGAAGTTTTTCTTTTTTACAATCTTATCATTACTGATATTGATATTATTAACGTCTGATAATGTGCTGCTAGAAAATGATTCCTATTTGCGTTGGATTGTTTAGTGTAAATCAAATCTGTATCACTGAAAGAATTTTCTCAATGTTGTATGAATGGTGATGGTGAAGCTTTAAGAGATCTATCTTATACTTTCAGTCTTTATATGAATCTTCAAGGTCCCATCATTGCATGGTGAAAATTGATGTAGTTTAAGATGCTAAGTAATATCGCGATATGCGGTATCGTACGTTCTGGGATTTTGTTTTTCTTCTTTGCTTTATTATATACCTAAGTATATTTATATACCTAAGTATAACAGAATGGCTGAGATGCGGTTGGCATGCTCAAAATAAGTAAGTTTGTTGTTGTCGTGACAAAAATGATGAATTACGGCCATATGCATGATCGATTTTGAGAACAAACCCCCATTAATAAATCATAACGTCTGATATTTGTTCTTTTCTGCTCATCGGTAATTAAAGTAATTATAATAGATTTCTTGGTGAAAGGAAAAGTTTTTTTTTTTTTAGTTTTGTGAATCATTTCATTCCTTACTTAAGACTGATTTTTTTTTCACATGACACATTTCATTAGAGTGTTCATTATTTTTCGTATCGATAAATCTATCGAATTCACTCCTTTTTAATATGAATGAAAGATGTGAAAGTGCAACTTGTCGTGAGCTTCCACTAATTTCTTTTTCTTTTTCGACAGATCAAATGAAACAAACTTTTTAGATAGGCGTGCAGACATACACACATATGAATGTCCGCTATGCATTGGTTAATACATGAATATTCCAGAATCATTATGCCATGGAGATCTTTGGAGTAAACTATTCATGAGATGGTCCTGTTCTGATTAAGCGTAAGAGAAAGAGAGTTGGACTATTGTTGCCTTTTTCGGATTAATTTCACAGTTCTGAAAGATCGGATATTCAGATATTAGGAATGCGATTGTCCGATATATGTTTCGCAAATGTAAATTGCACTTTAAAATCCTGTGAAATTTTTATCCACTTTCATATCGCTGATTTTCTAATGTTACAAGACTTAAGGATTTGTGGAGGATTCGATAACTTGCAATTAATTTATAAAATTTATAGTGTTAAATTATCTTAAGACTTTGGATTCCAATTGTTTTTTCATTGATTGAAATAACTAATAGCGATGATAAAAATCCCTAGCCTTAGCATAATTGAGTTTTAAAAATTCTCTGATAAATAGCAGGTTTGGAATCTTAGATTCTAGGGGTGTTATACATATTGCATTTTATGACTTTTCAATAGACAATCACATATTTGTAAAGCAGTCTATGTAAATTGCCACCTCTTATTTTTTCTTTTTTCATTTAATTTCTGAAGTTTTAATTTGCGATTAAGATCTCCAATTTTCTTCAGCCTTTCATGTAGAAGATAAATAATAGGCAAAGGGAGTTAATAATTTATAACTCAACTGAAGAGATTTCACAGCTCTATTCATCTGAACTTCTAACCTAATTCAAGATATCTGTGATAAGGTATTTGTGAGCAGGTTTTAGACTTCCAACTTTTTCTAACTTTGTACCATTGAACAGCTTATTAGCTGTGTTCATTTGTACTATTATATATTTCTCATCATCATATCTTACCACTATTAGCATTTTCATAATTGTCAGTATTAACAAAATTTGATGAAAATTTTCTACATGGATTCAAATCTCCGGACAAGCTAACTGTCTTTACCTTCTTTAGATTCCACTGTTGACCGTTTAAATCCAAATTGTATTGAAGCGTAGTGGAACATAAATTAGAATATTTAGATGTACTAAGCTTTAAACTATATACAACTTAATCAGCATGATAACTTCAACTTGATCAGTATTGATGACTTCAGTAACGAAAGCTCAAATTGACTTCAAATTCAAATTGACTATTTCTGATGTCTGACTATTTTTCAGCTAATAATCAAGTTAATTATATGTTAATTTCATTTTCAATTTAGCGAAATAGTTTGAAGGTAAATTACTGAGTCAAGTCATTCATTTTAATCCATTTCGCTTTTGAAAAATCTTAGAAAAACGGAAAGGGCATGATTTCCGCTGAGAAGTAGCTATGGTTATGACTGTTATCAGTTTGATTATAACTATCGTCGTTGTCATTGTTCATCATTATCACCCCCTATCACCGTTATCTTCGCCATCACCCCTCTTATCAACCCTGATTACCCCTGATCATCCTTGTCGTTTTTAGTGTTATTTGTAATTAGTATAAGAGAAGTGTAGCAACAGAAAGACATAACTAGTTTTTGCGAATAAATTCTGGTCTATGCATACATGTATCTATTCGCAAATATACATGAGAGAAAGGTATGTGTGCGTTAACTTCAAAGGTATTTTTCCACAAAGTTTTTTTTTTTTTTTTTTTTTTTTTTTACATTAATTACTTCTCTAGAAATTCTGTGTGTCGGGGTTTGAGCAGCAGTGGTGTATGCATATTTTTGTAGCGGTATGTTATTTTGGTAGTGAAAGCTATAGTTGTGATGGCGATGTCACAAATGTTAACAAACTGGTAGAAAGTTTGCAAGACACAAATGCTAACAAGTTTTCAAAGCTATAAGTATCAATTCATGCAAAGATAATAAGTGTGGAAGAACAATTTACAATGTCGGTTCTGAATTTATGTGAAAATTTGTTTCAAAATATAATGGATAAGAGAAACGTTGGCAATTATTTCATTGCCAATATCTTTTTTCTTTCCGAATTTTGATTGTTAATATTATTTTTCAAGGGAGCATGAATTTATTTATATGACAATTCTTGTTTTCATCAACGACAATCAATTGCAACACATATTATCGTAGATAAAAACGTATATAATCAATTTTTGTAGAAATGCAAAACCAATTTGCAGTCATTAAGTTTTTATAATAATACTTGTAATGTCAGCAACCCTCACTTTAAACCTTTTTTAAATACTGTATTTTTCATCCTATGAGATTTTTATTACTGAAATCGTAGTTCAGCGGAATCGTAAAGGTATTAAAAATGGATTACAGCAGGATATTTTTGTAAACAATATGAATTTGTCAGTGATCTGATAACTGTTGACGTTCCCAAAGCTAAAGAAATCAATGCTTAGATCTTAATTAGCGTATCTTAGTTCATGCTTTCCGCTCTTCGTATGGAATCTATTCATTTCAAGCTGAAAAAATAGCTAACAAATTTTAAAATTATAAGTCTTTTTGTGAAAAAGCTATTGATTTATTTCACCGTATGATTATTTATTTAATGCCCAGCACTCCTCGATAACATTCTTTTCCAAGACATGAAATGAATGATAAATAGTTTTATCATAATATCCATTAATTTACATCGCAGTGCTTTATTTACAGCATTACAGGGGTTCAAATGGCGTTTAGAAATATTCATTCGATAAAGATTACAATTGATGATATTACGCTTCATTGGCTCCTACTAATTGTTGAATTTGATATGAGAGTTCTTAGATTGATTTACGGATATTGTTCTGAAGTTAGAATGAAGTAGGCTACTGTTTTTCCTCTAATATTTAGTAATTAATAATATTCAATTACAATTTTAATTAGTGTCTTATTTTTTGACATTATCTATTTTATTCGAGCTAATTGTACGGTCACATTTTCTATACAGCCATCTCTCCCACACTTTGCTCATTTCAGATTACTTTTGTTTCCATAAACTAGCTAAAGAAAGTAGCTAAAAAAATAATAAGAAGCAAAGAACGGCATTTCTAAAAAAGGACGACGCAATAAGATTGATCGATTTAGCAGCATACGGATCGTGTTTTTCAGGATTCTGCACTTTGATCTTGCGTTTACGCTTAGTAATTTACAAAATTGAAGGGAATTGAAGGCTACGAGAGAATTGTTAAAAAAGCACATGTGAAAGAAAATCGGCGTAGTCTTTTATCACTGATCATTTTTACTTGCTGGGCATTATTATTATTACCGATCTTATGCTTTCTGAGGAGTTATCACTCCCAATGATAGTAGGATCAAAAACACAGTCATTGCTAGGTTTTTAGTGTTCCTTTCTGTCCCCTCACTTCTTTCTACAAATATTTGTTTCGTTATACGAAATCCAAAAAATCCATGAAATTCTTTTCTTTCTTTTTCTTTTTTTTTTTTACTATCATTTGAAAAGGGAATGACTATACAAATTAAGAATAGGAAGCAATAAAAGAAGAAAAAAAAGAAAAGGAACTGGAAGAATCTATCAAGTGTCACATAATCTGATATTTCGTATCAAGGTTTCTCGATTCTTGGGTCTTAAATATAAAGCAGGGCCTATGCAACGTTTTGTTCCTTTCTTATAATTATTATGACAAAATTGTTCATGTGTACGACGAAATTTGCCCATTTCAAACATTCTAGACAATCAGACAGTAACAAATGAGGACAGCAATTCGAAAAAATTTTTTTCTTGTGAAACTAGTTGGGAAATTTTTTTTTTTCCTTTCTGTCTCTTCTCTTTATGTTCATCTATCTGTTCCAGTACAGAGATGTATTGATGAAGCAAAACTCGCGAGTGATCTGATCAACTTTGAAATTTATCACTTTTTGTGAGTTTAGATAGCTGCGAGAAGCTGGACTTTGGTAGCATACCTTCTACATTTATTTAAGCCAGTTTCTTTTTCTCTAATGTCAACATAGTTTGTCATCTCTTCATTTCTGATATTTTGCCGAATAATAGCTTGCAATATTCGTGCATTTGATTTTCTTGCTTAAAAATTATATTAAAAGACGTTGAAGTTAATCTAATTTAAATTGCTGAAGTTTTTTAATAATCAAAATAAATCATTGATAAATAGGATTTTATATCCCTTCATTCTCACCTACTTTCTGGTATTACCTAGAATATTTTGTTGCCATTTATGATTTTTTTTACAGAAATTCCGAAACCGCACCCGTGTTTGATTTCGGCTAGTGTCATTTCCAAAATTTGCTTCTAGCTGTTTCAACAAAACCAGGCATAGTTTATTTGTTAAATGGGGTAATTGGCGGATTTTTTTTATTCAGAAAATATGAAAGCTGACCTAACTGTTTGAATACAGTAACAATCACAGCTAATTTTTAAACGGATATGGGTATTTACTTGCCGCGCGTCTGAAAAGGTATAGTTCCATACAGGGTGCGAATAAACTTGGTAAAGGGATAGAGCCTATCCTGATCTGCACGAAGAAAAATTGAAAAACTCTAGCTTTTGTTCTTGCAGTTTTCCCCAGCTTATTATTTTTCTTTTATCTTTCAAAAATTGAAGCCTATTGTTCTGCTCCCTTCTTGACTGTTCGCTTTTTTGAGTTTTTATGCTTTCCGTTGACATTTTCGCACATTCTTGTGTAAGCAAAAGATGGTTGGCTATTTTTATTGGAAAAATTCTATGTCCAGCCAAACCTGGCTTGGGTACTTTTTTCTAGTCTATGTCTGTAGTGATATGTACCTTTAGAATCTTTCATCATATTTCACATATTTGGACCACTTGATGGATTAGAGGCAGTGATATGACAGCTGCATTTTTTTTTTTTATCCATGCATAGCGATATTATTTCCTGAAAATGGATTATCCTGAATGTTTAGCAGCGATCTTGACGGTTATAACAATATTTCTTTTCTGTAGCTTTCGCTAAATCTAGCGGAGCCTTAGATCGTTTGAATGCTGATATGCGAATCCTTGAAATCTATGAACTTTGACATTAAGCTTAATTAAGAAGAGTATATGATAAGTCTGTTTTTAAGTAAGCTTGTTGATATTCGCATTTATCATTTTCTAGCTAAATGATTACAGATCTGAGTGAAAATAAGAGATTGTTAGTCAGATGTTCTTAAGCATTGAATATGACTTTTCAGGATGTCCATCAAAACTATTGATTTCGTCGCAGGACGCAATGTTCAAAGTGAGCCTTTAAATGATGAATGTATATCTATCGACTTGTCATAAACATGTTGTAATGACTTCTTTGAATGTATACTTTGCTTTTTGAAATTTTCAGATTCTAACGTAACGTTTATAATTTCCAGTTAATTTGGCTGATTGATCTGCCATGCAATCTTTTCCTTCCTCTTCTTTCTCCAGATAGCTCGAAAAATGTTGCATAGAAAAAGCATCGATTTTCCGGAAGGGATTTATTTTGTTTTGTGAATAGATAAAAATTGTGTGAACTCATGGATTGTTCCAACCAAGGAGTGAATTTAGGAGAGTACATATCTTAATCCATCGTGTCTATTTTTTGCCCTTACTTTATTTTGTCATGAAAAATATTCGATATTAGAATTTGAGGTTTAATTTTTCTGACGTAATGTTCCTTTAAGAAATATAAATACTTTCAGCTCCAAAAGAAAAAGGGGGTAAGTCATTTCGCTACATAGAAATTATTCAAAAATCTTTATTATTTTGGCTAGCTTGTAAAGATGTAGCTGTAATTTCGGCTTTTCACATTCATTCGCAGTAGTTTGTAATTCAGTCCAACTTTCTTGGATCCTTAACCTATTTTTTGAATTTTTCTTCTGCCATCAAAATTTTGACCGTTCATTTGCGATAGATAAGGAAAATCTAGCTAATTTTATCGAAATTTGCTATTCATACTAATCTAGAAGGATACTTCCGTGCTGTTATGTCCCTTCCGAGAGGGACATTGTCTCATTCACATCTAGGCAGATAATTCCTACCCAATACAACAATTCCTGCATGTAAATGACGTAGATGATGCAATGCAGAGGAAATCACGTAAATGCATTGAAGCATGCACTTTCACTTAAACATATTGCTGTTTATTTCTAGTTTTAAATCTTGACGGGCGGTAATTTCTTTTCGCTAATTTTAATTAATGTTATGTGCTGAGAAGAGTGTGAAAGTTTTAGCCAACTGGAAAGATAGGAGAAAAACAGCATTGAATTCTAGGATTTGTAGAGTAATAAAAATGTCATGAGGCTTCAAAATGATCTATGGAACAAAAACTATTTAATCTCGTAGTAATTCATTAGTAATGAATTACTTGGAAAATTCGAATCATTTTAATTAGAATATGTAATTCAGATATTCCCGACATTGTCAAGCAGGATTATGGGTTTTAGTGGACGATAAAGTTTGATGAATTTAAGTCAGGAATAGTGAAAAAAGATGCAGTCATTACTTTTGTTAAGATCAGCTTTCATATCGTGGAAGTGATGATCCCATATTGACATGGCTTTGCATCTCACGGAATTAAAGTTAAGCAACAACATAAATTTACTAAAACCTTACTGCATATCATTTATCACCTAATTAATGACATTTAGATGGTCTTTTATAAGATCATCATATAAGAATATCAAAAATTTCTATTTCATTCCAAATCAATAGCCAAATTGGATGGCAAGTAATAAATCATAGACAAAAATTCTGGCTTTTATAATAGTTACTCAATCCGTTGGCAAAACCTTTATGGCTAGGAATGCTTGTGTAGAAAAAAAAATATTTTGATTTATTAAGCTCCGATAGAAATCAAAAAAAGTGCATCGGAAAAACGATTTACAGCCTAATTATGCCAGCTGCTTGAAACGTCAGTCTTATGAGCATTCCACGTCATCTATTTTTTCTTTTTTTTTTTTTTTTTTTTTCAGGCGAAGCAGAAAAGTTACGAAAATTTGGAAAATTTCCAAAAATATGCTAGTAAAAGGATGGCATAAAAACTAGTATTTGGCTAATAAAAGATGGAATATGTAGAAAAAGACTGTTATGTGAATCAAAAAGGAAGATTGAAAATTCAAATAAAGGTGAATTTTGGGAAGTATAGTGAACTAAGCTGCCAATAGCATAAAATTTTTGCGTAGTTGCACAAATATGTTGAATTATTACTTGCTTATTATTTGAATTTTGAACTTATCACTGTTCTTGTCTCAGTCGAGAAAGAAATGGTGACAAGGTTAGACTTCATAATTATCATCGAGATTATTCCATTTTATAGTTCCTTCTTGCAATATATATATATATATATATATATATATATATATTTATTTATTTATTTATTTATTTATTTATTTATTTATATTTGTATTTATTTATTTGCTTATTTATTTATGCATTCATTTAAACTAACGTAAAGTACATATCTTGTCACCAGACATTATATTTTCGATTGCTCATATAGTTTGGGATGCTTAATTTGATAAGTTTGTCCACAAACTTGAAAAAGAAAACAATGAGAATAGACTTTGTTTGTTTATGCGTTATCCGGGAAAAGCGGGAAGGAATAGGTCAAAAATACAAACAAAAGGATTCGCTATAAATTATTCACAAAAACATAGCTCCTATCAGTAGTATCATGTCGGACAAAATTATTCAGCAAATGTTAATTTGTAAGCTTTAATTGCGACCAATCCCTTGCATGGTTACAGAAATATTCTCTATGAGTATTATCATTTAACGCAACATTATTCGTCGATCAGTCGATCGATCGATCGATTGCTAGACATATAAGCATTTTATATTTGAACGCATCTATCTATCGGTTTAAAATCATTGAGCAACAACAGCTACATACAAAGATTCCGGATTGACTTTTCAACTCAGTTACTAAAGCTAATAATGGTATCACGTCTGCTAAGCATAGTTCTTTTTCTGTTTTGCTTGATTTAACATAGTTTAGTTGATAGAATCCTTCAAGTATAATTTTATTTTGATACCTTTCGATGCCACACAGTTCTTAAATAATTAATTTCAATTTACAACGATCTTTCTACTGGAAAGAGCGAACTTTCGTCTCCATCGATGTCGTCAGCAATGCGACATATTAATAACTTTTATTGAAAAAGTCAGTGATAGTATGAGTGAGCTGTTTTTGTTTGCCCATTTCTCCTCCTATCTGTTCCCTTCCATTCCTTCTATTCATATCTTTCTACTCCTCCATAACTATCAGTGCTGTTGATGGATGGCATTCGATAATTCATTTCTTTTTTTTCTGAATAAAAGAACGAATATTTTACATTTCAAATATCGCCTTTAAAATGATTTTCGTTTGGAATCTTTGCAGTTTGTATTTTCTTTTGTTTATTTGAACTGCTATAAGCCTATTTATAGGATAGGATGAATGATGAAGTTTGGAATAAAAACATCCTGTTTGTATCCATGCTAGGTAGGGAAGGGCGGAAAGCAATACTGATAACATCATGTGTTGATTCTTGTGGCACTTCATCATCGTTGCATATTTTTGGTTAGTTAGTTCTCGATAATTCTCCTCTGTTTTGCAAAAAAGTTACGAAAAATTTCCACCTAGTTTAGGAGGTTTTGCGTACTAATTTGAAAATGATGCTTACAAGATATTTCAAGGCTTGATTTCTTGACTAGTTTCTCGACATGCCTCTCCAGTAATTTAATGAATTTTATGGTCCGAGAGGTATTTGATCAGATTTTTGGTCTATCCATAATAGAAAATGTTAACTGTTTGGATTGGCTAGTATATATAGGCTATGGTATGACTCTTCTAAACAACGATGACCACTCGTTGTCAGGCTGTTCTAAGATTTAAAAATGACCTTGATAGAGATATGCTGTTATAGGCAGGCTACTCTCACCCTTCATTACTCTTCTTATCTCTCATTTATTCAATTGTCCTTCTAAGCATTAAACAGTTGTAGTTTTTGAAATTCTAAATTTCCATTCTGCACAATCAGACCCTAATTTATGCACAATTTGATTGTTCATTTGCAGTGACAAGTCCTCTGAATTCTTTAAGATTTGGTAAAAGTGCTGAGGAAAATAATATTTCAGCACAAAATGACAATAGTTTCAATTTATTTTCTTTCTACCTATATAACTCAGAATTGGTCACTTTACGTCTCTAGAGATGAACATGCTATACGTCAAGATTTGTTTCTTAAACAAAAAATAAGCAGGATTGATTCAGGAAAAAAAATCAAGTGTAAATAAACGGTAGGGGAAAACGTGAGTTGTAGAAGAATCGATGCCAATGGCCGGAACAAGTTCACCACGTAATTCATCCTCCTCTGGTGCCAGTTTGGAAGTGCTGCGGATGCAGATGGATACCGATTCAATGTCTCGTCAATCAGCTATGATGATTAAGCTTACTGACGAAAGCATTGCCGCTCTTAAAGTAGCTCAAAAAACTCGACAACCGATACGGCTAATAATTGATAAGCAGGTTTGCCCTTTATGCCATGTTCCCATGCTTCCATTATTAAAATTATATTGCATTTGACAAAAATCTAATGTGTAATCTAATGTGTTTTAGTTCTTAATTTCAATATTGACTTAAAGATTTTCTATGCAAAATGACTTCACTCAGGAGAAAATGTTCTACTTTTTGGAAATGTAGCATCTGGAGATCAAGCTTTTTGATCATGATGTGAGAATTGATCAATCAGAAAATCAAACAACTCGATAAAACCCATACTGTTTCCTGTGCTGACCTCAAATTTCTGTAAAAAAATTTTCGATGAACTAGTGGACTGTAACCCTAAAATGACCATTTATTTATGAAAGGAATTCAGAGGGAAAAAAATTGTCCTCTGTATTCATTTTTCTCAACATTCAAACTTTTTTGACGTTTCGGCGATAACTTGAAATCTATGATATATTTTGTTCTATGTTATGGCTTTTAAGTTTCCTTTAGAACTTCTTGGGTTAATATTCATTACATCCCAATGTAATATGCTGTTTTTTATTCTTACAATTTCAATTTTTTTAAAAATATATCATTTTTTATTCAGCCGTTATCGTGGTTTGCACTATCAGAATTTCGTCTTTCTCTTACATTAATTAGAAAATCTTCAGGGAAAACGAGAAACTGTGGAAATAAACTTTGCATTTATAAAGTTTCGTTTTGACAGGTCCATACTCCGTAATTATGTCAGTTCAGTGTTTCATTAAGTATCAGAATTTGAAAGGGCCGAAAATGTAAAGTTTGTATTTTTCGTGATGTTTCAAATTTATTACTACAGGGCGGTACTATTGAAATCGGTTGCAATGGACAAGCAACTAAATTTCGTTTCGTCATTCAGGAAGTACCAGGTGCACCAGCTGATGCTGTTTCCTATGATTGCCAAAAGAGATACCGAACTGTGGCCACGTTCCATTCCAAAATACAGGCAAGTAACATTTTTTTTTCTAGAACTTCTCTATTGTTTCTCGTTTTCCGGGGTTTTTTAATTATGATCGGAGATGTACTGCTTAAATTATACTATTCTCCTATTAAATGTAAACATTCTGGAATATTTTGATGGTATAGTAGTGCATTTTCAGGTACAAACCACTGCGAAGGCGCTTGCCGAAACACGTGACAAACTTATTGAGGAAGAAAAAAAGAAGCAAATGAAAGAATCGTCAAGGTTACTTTTGTCATTAAATGCTTTAATAAGTGAAGAAAGATGAATTACATTGCTTCCTCTGAAAACTATTGGAATATTCGATCCGAATGGATATTTTAGAATAGCAGAATAACTTAGGCGAAGTGATGGGTATTTTAGTACAAATAAATTGGGTTGGTTAGTTTAGATTTGACTCAATTTTAACAACCGTTTTTTCAGAAACAAACGTGAACAGCGACCAGTAACTGTGAAGCGTGCAACGAATCCATTGGCAATCGGTGCTCAACGTCCGAGTTCATCATCTGCTCGATCTCATTATTCCGATCCTTCAAGCAAAAGTACTGCGTCCAGAGTAAGAAACAGACAATTTGCAAATCCGTTTTTTCTTTGGCAAGAGCGCTGTGAAAGCACTATCAAGTTTGAATGGCACTTTACATTGTAAAAAATCAGAAGGGATTAATTTTCAGGGGAAAAAGAGAGGACGGATCACAGTTCCAGTAATTTTAGCAACGAAGTGTTTTTTATTCAGTCATTCTTTTTATTGACTCCGAACATAGATTTATCGCTCGTGATTCTTGAATGATCCTGTCATTGTTAGATATTGTAGTCAGTCAGAAATGAAGTTTACAGTATCTTATGTGAAATATGCACAAATTTTTTTCCTCATACGTTTTACAATTAGAAATACTTTAGAGCGTGGGTAACCAACAACAGCAGCAAGTCTCTTCAAATGCATCAGCCGGTATGTCTCATTTTGAAGTAATTCGTCTCATTTAGTTTATTTATAGTAGTTGTTTTCAATTTTAAATATTGCTCAAATTTTTTTTACTCAGTATCAAAAGGAACAATGACTTGTAAGTCACTGAATTAATACTAGGAGGGCTCAGAAACTAATTGAATGGTAAATCTTTGGACAAACGTTTCCTTTTGGTAGTTTGTTGGTTCTTAGCAGTGTGATCACCTAATTTACATGGCTGTTGAAGCTGGTGCGCGATCGTTTGTCCGCGCAGAACTTTCAAGACGACCACTGAGAAAACGAGTCATACATTTGGTTATTCTTGGACGATTCTCTTCGGCAAATGAAATTTTTAGTCAAATACGGAAGGATTCGTTGAATGAAGAGATTGCTCAAGAAGATGTTGATCGAATACAAGAAATTATTGACGAAGTAATGTATTTTTTCATAGTATGATTCATTTATATGATGTATCTGTGAAGAAAATTTTCAGATATGAATGTTGAATTTAAAATCTCTTCTCTAAGAGAAGAAATGTCGTCTGTAAATTTCTTCTTCCAGCAGACAACTAAGCTTCGAAATTTTAATGTCACTGTGAAATGTCATTAATATTCGCATCACCAATTTACACGCTTGCAGTTCTTTTTGAGTTTAGAAGATTATTTACAATATTATGAGGAATGTGTCCAGAAGAATTAATAAAAAAAAGTGTTAATTTTTTTGAGCATTTTAATTTCTCGATATTAAGCATAGGTATTCCTTAAATTCGTTTTTTTTTTTTTTGAAAATTTTGAAACTGAAATTGTAATTTGTCTCATTTTTTTTTTTCTCCTCTAGATAGTATATAGAAAGAGACCAAAAATTAAAGTTATTTTCTTGAAATGTAGAACCAGAAGGCTAAAGGAGCTTGGAAAAGGATTTCGAAAGGGAAAGAATTCTGGTTTGTACGACTGGAACAACATTACTATTCTCTTCTCCTCTGATTTTTCTTTTCATTCATAATGAGCCTTATCTTTCTCTCTCTCCATTTCTTTGTTAGAAATATATATTTAAGCATCAAAATTTGATTTCCATAATTTTACAAGAAAATTTTCAAAAATTAATTTGTTTATCTCCGCTACATTCATTTTTTATAACTGATCGCTTTAAAGTGCTTCAACGGAAATATATCTCATCTTTTCGGGCGGTAATACAAAATAAATAGATTTAAGACATTTAGGGAATTTTACTTGTGATAAAATGGAATTATTCAAATGAAGTTGAATTTTTCGTCTCATCTTCAATAATATGATGGAATTTTTGAACAGAATTCCCAATGCATAATATGAAATCTGCATTTCCGAATTTTACGCTTTTGAGAACATCAGTCATTCTTATTAGATAGCTGAAGGATTTTCCGAAGTTCTTCGGCTTTCTTTGGCTGAATTCCCGGATACTATTTCACATACTCAACGTCAAAATGTAATTTATAACTAGCGTTCTGAATTTCTTTCATACTAGTTATGATTCATCTTTTGATGATAATTTCATCAGTCCAATATAATTCGCCATCGACCTTCTAAAATTGTGATAGTCATTTAACTATTTTTTTTTGCCTTTTCTGCTGTAAACTTTCGACTATTAATTTTTAACCGGTCTAAAGATAATTTCAGTAGTTCTTTCCTTTAGGAATCATTGATGAGGAAGAAGAGAGAGAAACTAAAATATTGAAATATTGACGTTGGATTGAAGATTAATAGATAAAAAGTAAATAAGATATAATTTCCTGTATATTTCAGGTTGGGGAATTGAATCATGAAATTGGTCGATTGCAACTCAAGCAAGCATTCTATAATGAGGTTCTTTCTTTGCTTACGGATATTTTCAAAATGTAATGACGATGTGAGAGAAATGGCTATATTAAAAGGAATTTAAAAGGGATACTGTGCTGTGCTTTACTAAAATTGAACTTGATACTGCAAAAAATCTGAAATTTTTTTTAAATTTGATTTTTCTTCTTTTTCACAGGTAGATGCACGTTGGCCGGGTTTTAGTTCGGATGAAAAGAGTTATGTAAGAAAGATTTTGTCCGGTACTATGGGTAATAATATTACAAATTTTGCACCGGTGCGAAAATCAAGAATTGTTCCCATGGTAGCCCCTGGATCAGGAATATCGTTCAGTAATGCAGTTTCATTAACAGACGGTTTGTTTCTTTTTCATTTTTCAGAGAAAAATTTTCTATTTTTTCACTGGTTTTCTTGCTCCTTCATTTGCTTATAAAATGATTTGTTCAATAAGTTATTTGAACATACTGAGAAATTTTGCATCAAAAATCATTATATATTCAATGGAATGAACAACATGGAAATGAAAGAAAAAAAAAATTAGTGGTTAAAGTAATTTAAATAACTTCAAACTTGAATCATGTGTTTGATGAATATTAATTCTCCATTCTGCATGAGATTTCGGAACTGAAGATGAAAAATCCAACGAAAACAAAGAAATTCTTACTTGCTTAAGTCTGAGCAAATATTTTTATACACGAAAAAAAATTCCCTGAAAGAATACCGATATAGAAAAGCCTCTATAATTTCACTTAGATTCATTTGATTTGATATTTTGCATTTAACAACAGATTCTCAAGCTGTGTCTTATAAAGCTAAACTAAGATGAGGTCTTTTGATTGTTCCGAGTATATTCTTTTATATGACTTGACTTTATCAATGGATAATATTTCCATCAAATAGATAGTGAAGTTCAGTTATCCATATCTTGTACTGCTTTCTCATGCTAAAAGTTACAGGTAATGAAAGTTTAATTTATTACCACCAACTGGACATATTAGGCAAACAATTCGTCATACCTATTCTGTTATGAACTTCATTAATTAATACAGTCGTTTTTCAACATACTGTTTAAGCATGTTTTTTCGAATTGATCATTCATAAAATATGCTTTCATCTATTTATTGAACAAGCCTTTTTCACATTTCTTTTCTAATTTCTACGCTTTTAAAAAGTTTCCAGTACTATTTATAATATTTTTTAGACGTTTATGCGGAATTTATTTCTTACTAGCTTTTAAATTTAGCTCCATTCATAAAGCACTTTCAGCCTTCTTTTTCTTTTTGAGCGATTGCAGAAGTTCGGGTATCATATCCATAATACTATACCTGATTTGATAAAGTTCCCTAATCATCTGCTACATTCTTTGTCTGATTTAGACCTTATTTGAGTCTTGAGAATTTCCACATTATGTTTAAAAAATTGAATATTTTATAACCGTTTTTCTTATCTCAGAATTAAAAATTAAGGATTTAAGTCTGCTTAATATTATGCTTATATATTTTTAGATTCATCTTTTCGTGCCGTTCAGAGCAAATCTCCTGAATCTACTGCTTCCAGCATTAGTTCAAAAAGTCCTTCTGAAATTAACAGTAATGTAAATAGCACAGGAATGAAGTAAGTTTTTTCAAGTTGTATGATACGTTTTTAGTGAGTTTAAAATTGGAATTATGAAAGCTAGTAAATTTTCTAATTTCTAACATTTATTACGATTTCATTTCTTTGCAGTTCTAAAGTGAGTGATGATCTCAATAACTCAAATATGCTCAGTTCAAAACGAAAAGCTCATGCCAGTTCAGTAATAGCACCTCCTCAGATCGCTTCCAAGCGACCACGGCAACAGTCGCTATCACCGCCGGAAGATCCATTGAATGCCAATTTAGCAATACATCCACAACAAATGGTTTGTTTCCTTTTTTTCTTTTTTTCTTTCGATAATTTTATTGATAAATGTAGAGCTTCACCAATGTAAAGATTACTTTGATTACTTCAAACTTTTTATTCTTTTTTTTTTTCTTTTTTTTTTTTTTTTTTTTTTTTTTTTTAAATTTTTTTTTTTTTTTTTTTTTTTTTTTTTTTTTTTTTTTTTTTTTTTTGGCAATTCGTGATATCTTTGTTCATCATTATTTGCAAGATATGAGATTGAGTATGTAATGAGATGTATTTTATGCTATTTGTATAGTTAAATTGCTCTTTAACTTCAAAATGGCAGTATTATCGATAATTTGAAAAAATTTCCCTAGATCCAAGTTGAATTTGAAGTACTGGATTTATACCATCATAATAACATAGCGTGTACCTCAGAAACTTGAAATGCGCTAACGCTTGAGAATAGATTATTTATTAGTTAGTGAATTTCAAGCTTTTTTTGGATTGCATCTTACTGGATTTTATCTAGTTTTATTTATAATTTATCATAGATGAATTTTTCTACTTCATTTAGAAAAATACCAGTCAACATTCTACTGAACTGAATGATACTGAACGTCCAACGGAACCAATGAGCTCTGCAAACGCTGGTCTATCGCCTAATTTTGCATCACAAAGTTGTCGTGACTGGTTGAAGGAATTCCCAGAACCACGAAGTTTAGAAGAAGCCGAAAATTACTACCTTAAGTTTTTGGTAATATTCATTTCTTTCTCTTTCTTTCCATCAAATGTAATACTTTATTTTGTAATTTCGTAGAATTTAGATCTTAAATTATTAGCGTTTAGATCTTAAATTATTAGCTTCAGAAAAATTAATAACAATTTTTCGTTTACTCTCTGATTTCATCTTTTTGTTCCATAACAAACACTAATCTGTGATTTATCGCTAAACCTGTGTTAGAATCATTTGTTCAGAGAAGAAAATCGAACAAGATTTTTTTATATTTCCATCGAATTCATGTCGTTACTGTTCCACACTGGCTTTTGGTTAGCTAATATCTCTGTAAAAAGTGCTAGTTAAATTATGAATTCAGGAAGATTATCCGAAGTATCTGACATGTTATAATGTGCTATCAGCTGTAGTAAACGAATTCAAAGAGCTAGAAAAAAAGATGAACGAAGCGCCAAAAAATTCGAAAGAACATGAAAAGGTATGCGTTTCTGATTTTTAATGCGGAAAAAGCTAAATTAAAGTGTAGTGATTGATCCATTTCAAAATTTTAAATGTAGATTAATATGTTGATTGTATTTAGCAAGTAATGTTTTTTTCTCAAATCTTTAAATAGTATCGTTTTTATATATTCTTTACTCATATTTTAAGACGCAGGGTATTCAAAAGTTGTAACTGAATGCATGTAAAAATGATGTTATTATCATTTTATGGATTTTTTCGTTTAAGGCAGAAGAGGCAATAGAAATGCGATATATGCATTACCAGCATGATCCAGAATATTTGGAAACAAGGCAAAGACACGAAAATTTGAGATCAAAGTTGGAAATTTTGAAGAAACATGTAGATTTTTGGGAAAAAAACCAAAGAAGACAGCTGACTACGGACAGGACTAGCTTGAACAACAATGGGAATAGCAATAATCATCATACTTTGAAGCATACTTCAGCATTATGATTTTGCTTTTAATTCCTGAGGAAATTCGGTACTTCAAGATTCTTTTTTTATCAAGTTCTTTGGTCACAATCTTAGCTGAGCTTTTGTTCACTTATTTGTTACTCTAATCATTGCAATTAAATTATTCACTCATCATTTTATTAAGATTATGGTCTGCAATTTTTTAAATTTTATCCTGCATTTATCACGTGAAGAATTAAAAACAAGTCGAATATTTGATTTTCATAACAATATATATATATAAATATAGAAATGGAGATTTTTGAAAACTTTTCAAGTATTTTTTTCATATGATATCTACAGTCTTCATAACGTGTAATTTCTACTTGATGTTGCTACTATATATTCTGAATTACTAGAAATAATATACCAGAGAATTAGAGAGGAATATCAATAGTACCGACCATCCCCTTTATGAGAGATGATACATTGTAGAATAGTTGGCTCCATATTTCATTCCGTTCTCTATGACGAACGCAAGTTTTTTGTTTTTATGGTCATAGGTAGACTCGCAATAGAGTAGCCGCATTTAAATATTAGAATCTATACCATATTAAATTTTTAGAAGATCAAATCAAATTTGGAACGGAAAAGATACAACAAAAATTAATGGCATAACAAAACTATCACCATTTCTGAAGTCGTAGACTATGCTCTTCTTTGTTGTAGATAATTGTATTTCTGACAATAGATATGCTTATATAAAATAGTTGATTTAAAATATACCAAGAAGGAGCTAGGTAGGAATGTTGCTTTCCGTTCAAAACGTTGCAGACACGAAATAATTGAATAACACTTTTTTTTGGAAAAATACTTTATGTTTTATAGAATTGAAAAACCATTTTTTATTATTAGATGTTTCCAATAAACTCATAAAAATGAAACAATCGATCTTTCATTAATCTTCTAATTATGTGTTTCTCATTCCAAATTTTATAAATTAGTTTCTCTTGTAAAATGAGGAAGAAAGACTAAATAATTTCAAGCGCTTCTTACCTTTTTATTTATTAAAAAATGCATTTGTGATGACATTGTCTTCACACGCTTGAAAAATAAAGAGCTTTTTGGAGGTAACAGACCTCTTGGTGGAATTATACCGCTAACGGATTTACACTTTTATCTTTTTTTGTAGATACTATACTATACATCATAAAGCAAGTTAAAATTATCAAGAATACAATCAAGCATGTGAAGACAATATCATCACAAGTGCATTCGTTAATTTAGTAGCTTCTCATTCCATGTTTGTCTCCAATGAAGCA
Source organism: Onchocerca flexuosa (assembly GCA_002249935.1). Lineage (NCBI taxonomy): Eukaryota > Metazoa > Nematoda > Chromadorea > Rhabditida > Onchocercidae > Onchocerca > Onchocerca flexuosa. Next base: position 46,323 of record KZ269991.1, on the reverse strand, counting down.
GCTTTTTGCCAAAAGTAATATCCGACTTTTAAGTTATATAATTTTTGCAAATACAATGCTGTCGAGAATTGAAACGGTTTTAAAGCTTATTTCTTCCTCATTCTGAATTTTCTTATACTTCATTTTTGTTTTTATCTGGGAATTTCTGATATATTTTTCTTTTCTTATTGGATCAAATAAGCGTGATTTTCTTCTCATTCATTGTTAATATTCGGGTTTTATCTCCAGAGGTCAGGAAAGTAAACAATGTGGTTTATAGAGTCAGTGCAAAATTCAATGAAAATAAGGATTCAAAAGGATTTGGATAATTTCAAATCATGCTGCTTGATAATACTTCCTAACCAGAATTCTGATGCATTTTGTTTTATTCTATGAAAATGACTATTTCGATCGTGGTTGAGAATATTTCCCTTCTTGTGCAGGACTTTTCGGATGGATTTATGTTAGGACGTAAAATGAACTCTGGATCTCTTCACCATTCTTCAAGACCAAGTCTTTGTCTGTTAGCTAAATAGATCTATGTCGATCTGCTTACATACTTCTTTGCTATATAAATAGATTGGTCGCCGTACTATTCAGCAAATGAATAATTTCATTTATCAAAATAATTCTGAAAGTGCAAATTCAAATGTTTTTTTTTTTTTTGATTTTCAGTTTAATACAATCTTTATATCTTTATTATTTCTTTCTTGCCAGATGAATAGAAATTGGTGTCTTTAGTTGCAACTGCAGTATTTCATTTTTAAAAAGTGGTCAAATTGTGGAATGATTCTTCCTAAGGACAGGTGATGAATCCCGGAATTTTCTTAGTTTCAGAAATATTTTAGCTAAACTGAGGCAAGCTTTCAATATAATTATGTAGGAAATAGTAAGCTTTTTTTCTTGCATTTTTCAGTCTTTGTCATCTCGCTTGATTTTACGACGAAATTTCTATGCACTTATTCATTTTATCTGGTACATGTACTATTTTATGGATTTGCTCTTGTCATCTTTGAGAATTGCCATCTCTTATTCAGTTTTATTTCTATTTCCGCTTTTTTTTTCTATTTTAAGCATATTTTTATTTATGTCTTATCATCGAGCTATCTGGAAAGGAATTTAGGATGAAAATTTTTACATGTTTCAAGCAATTCCACTTTTATTACTGTATGTGAATTCTTATGTAAAGGATGTAGTAAAATTTTAACCTTTTGCTGACGAAACTAAATTCATCCTGTACTTTATATACATTTTAATGCAGCATTCATTTCATGGAAATTGGTTTCGGGATGTCACCGATTAGCTGTATATTAGTCTTCCTTTTGTGATCAGAATACAATCGATAGCCAAAACAGAACATATTCTTTTTAAAGTTGGTCTAAAAAAAAAAAAAAAAATTTGCCTTTTTAACATATCTCTCGGAATGAATGCATTCCAAGAATTTTGGTTTTTTTCTCTTTCGTACTTCTTTGAATATAAATGATTCCAGTTTTCCTGACTGTGACACATTAATAGATTCTCTTTATGACATAGTATTTATCATGTATCAGTGCATACTCATGTATTTTTAGTATTTTTGGGGCTTAGTATTTTTAAGAATTGGTTTTCTACTTAAATATTAAGTATGATTTTTCTCCATATTTTCTTTGTTTTAAAGTATGATTTTACCCTGTACTTATTTTATTTCTCTCTGTTTAGCTTACTCTATCAGTTATTCTTCGGAGCATGATGAAATTTGAAATTTTTTTCAAAGTGTTTCCTGTCTTAGAAAATACAAATCCATGAATCTATAATTTATCTCACACTTAGCGGAAGTCTTTTTTTTTTTTTCTTTGTATTTTTTTCTATCAGAATGCTTTATCCGTGTTACGTGCCTCTGTATTGCATATTGTATTGACCGGATTGGTTTTCAAATTGCAATTCATTTGTTATGGAATGTTTATATTCAGTTTCTTTTTCTTAATAGCATTGAATTTTTGCAGGTTTAACTGTTCTGTGTCTATCATTCAGGTAACTCTGAGATGTCGAGTATTAAGCACAGCTTCCTGTTCTGAAAAGCTTAAAGGCAGAAGCCAAAAACTGGTAGGGCATCAAAAAAAAAAAAAAAAAAAAAAAAAACCATTTGAATCTGAAATATCGAAAATCTAAATTTCCTTTGGAACGTTTTTCCGCTACAATAGAACAATTCAAAAGTCTGCAGTTGTGGTCCAAAAATTCCTGCTTCAGGATAATTTATGGATCTGCTATTCTGTGAAATCTCTTGGAGATAGTGTAGGAGAGAGGGAATAAAATTTCTTCATCTATCCATCAATGTTTAATTTAACTGCAACTTCTAGATCAATCGATACTTTTTCTAGATTAGTCGACACCTTCTGAGATTTCTAGACCAATCGATACCCTTTGTTCAGAGTAATCCGTATTTTTATTTTTCATTTCAGGATTTTTGTGCTCTTTTTTTCATTTCACTTTTTTTTTTTTATCATTTAAAAAACTAAAGTTGTGGTCCTCTATGATTATGAAGCATTGAATTTTGTCTTTATGATTTCTCAAAAAATGGAGTTCCGAAATTTTTTCCTAGAACTTGTGTTCCACGGTATATAGGGATTTAATGATAAGTAAGTATGGAAGATAAAACAGGAGAAAATTCTATGAGGAGAACTTGTGAATCATTTGAATCATTTTCTGTGATGATTTATTGTTATGATGACGTTTTATATATATATAGATATATATATGGGTATTTGTATAAATTCAATCAAATGTATGGGTTATTCAAACGTCTTTTAAATTTCTTTTTACCTTACTATTTTTTTAAAACTATTATTTTCTTACTTAATGTTTTGTCAAAAAAAAAAAAAAAAAATTTGCATAACTTTTTTTATATTCTCTTTCGCATTACAGTTATTGTTTCTATTTTAGTGTTACTTTTTATGTACTGTCCTTGCCTAATTTACGTTCCGGGATTTTATACTTTTGATGTTTGAGCAAATAAAATATTGAGAGAAAGATTCGCAGTTGTTTTCAAATATTTTTTGGAAATTGCATTGACTCTTTTCAAAGACAATTCTATAAAACATTTAATGAAAGGAGGATTCCAATTCTTTACCGCTAATGCAGAATCGCGATATTATGAGTCTGATATTGCAACAAATACCGAAAGAATCGGTTGGAAAATGATTAAATACTTCGAATTTATTGCTACCATAACTTATTTCTTCATGAAATCATATAGAAATGATGGATAAGCAGTTTGTGTGGAAGGCTCTTTACTGACTTAAAATTCAGATGAAATCCGGAATCTTGAAGCACTTCTTGCTTTTACGTATGACTTCGTTAACAAAGTATGTTGGATCGGGAGACCTTTCTTTCTTATTGTACTTGAATCGCCATGCAGTTCTATGAAATCCAAAAAAATGCTGAAATGTTACCTACGAAGAGATTATTGCTGCACTTACAGATCCACGAATGATCAGTTTATAAATGTTTATAAACGAAATTCATTTTAGGTTTTTGATTCAAAAGAGAAATTTTGTAAGGATGGCATTCTATCCAAAGCACACATCCGATATCAAGCACACATCCGATATCAAGTTGCTGAAGAAAGACTGACTAATGGATTTCATTGAATCATTTATGGATTATCACTCTGATTTCTCATGCACCACTTTGTGATCAGACGATAAAGATTTTCCTCAAAATTAAATAATTTTAAGAAAATTTCTCCCACAAATTGATCATTAATGGATGCGAAAGTGTATCCCTCTTGTGCTTAATGGAATTTAAGAAACTTTTCAAATGCAAGACAACAGGAGGCAATGCTTGATAAAGATTATTGTAAAGGAAATCTTTTTCTGCAGTCGTCTGGAAATCCTAATGCAACAGCAACCGCCTCACTTTTTTTATTAACACCGTGGAACTTAGAAAGTTGCATAGCGCGAAACTATGAGATGTGAACTGTCGCGCAACGATAGCGTGGATGACGTAGATTGGCGAGTTGTGCGGTTGGATTGCGTGTAGTTCGAATACATAGGTCGGGATTCAGGTAGGACTGCTTGAGCTTTGGAATGTTGCACATGGATAGACATTTTTGATTTCTCCTTAACTAAATAATGTATTTTCCATTGAAATGAAGGATGAATTCTGTCCTTTTTTTTTCCAATTCTAGTCTGTTTCATCCCGAGTATTAGGAATCCGGAAGGATCGGTCGCAATGTATACGGTATGTTAGTGCAGTAGACATCTTCGTGACAAATCATTTATATGCCAAACATCTTCCTCCTTGCATCAAACGCTTTCAATTTAGATCGTTATCATCAGCCGGCAAAGTATTCTATCACTTTCCCGATTATCGGATTCGAGTTTGTCCTGCTCTATTGCTGATTCCTTGACATTTATCGCAATAGAGAGTTTAAAGTTGTTTTTTGCTTAATATTATCAGAATAGATTCCAAGAACTGTCTTCCTTGGTAGATCTACAAAAAGTAGCATTCTTCAGAAATTATTAGGCCAGTAAAGCATTTTCGTCGATATTTGAAATCCTTTTCATTTTTTTTTTTTTTTTTTTTTTTTTTGCGAAACGGCATAGCTTTAATCACTAAGCTAAAGGATTATCTAATATGGAATTGATTCGGAAGAGTCATTTGATTTGGAAGATATTTGGAAAAAGAGTATTCCTAAATGATTTTTAATTATACGTATATAGATATTTGTTATCGACGTTACTACTATTTGGGAAATTATTACATAACAGTTCGAAGGAGTAAGGGATTGATTACATAACTGCTAAATTGATCAAAAAACAAATCATTTGACTCAACTAGTTTCCGACTCTTTTGATAAAATTAGAACAATTTGATGAAAAAATTTAGCAGACACTTAAATACCATAAAAGCACTAATTTGCAATCTGTTCACAGTTATGATTCATAGTAAAATTGGTACTTTGCGAGAGTTTTGCAGTGAAACCTTGCATGTTCGTTTTTCTTCTCAATTGTTTTCTTCAATATTGTGATTTTCACTATTATTGTGAATTGAGATCGACTTTTTTATCATCTTTATAATTTTTCACTCCTAATAATTAGGGATTGACGACTCTGAAAAAAATATCATATTGCTATGGGATTGAATGATTGACTGATTGATGTATTAATTAATTCCACATGATACATTCACATAGCAGCTGAAATAATGTTCCTGCATTGTCGTCTGATAGAGGACTTTGATTCATAAGCTTTTAAATTCTCTTAGATGTGCTTTAGAAAATCTATTATCTTGCTCTTTTTAGTTGAAACATATCGTTAAGGATGTTCGGAAATTTAAAGCAAACTGAGTTGCATAGAGGATTTATCGAAGAGACCATCAAATCATTCGTGAATATTTCTCTATGCCTTTATCTTTTCAGATATACTTATTCTAGAAGAATACAAATACTTTATTGAGTGTGAAATCATGGCTTCAATGAATCCCGAATAGTAAGTTTCAGACTTCGATTATGATTTAATTTGGCAATATAAATTGCTGTGATGCAGTCCTATTCGATTAGAGTAGGGTAGTTTGACATCATGCAATATGTTGCTGTTATTTCTGTTGAAGTTCGTGCAGTTCAGTTCTAAAATACATGAAAGTAAGGAGTAGTCGTATTGGTACTCACGATTATTAGTGAGAATGCTGAAAAAAAAGATTTTAAATAAGTATTTCACATATCATAAGCTTTTCTTGAAATTAAAATTACCATGAATACTGTGAGGATCATAGTTTTCAGTGACTATTTATTCAAACTTCTGCTGATTGGCGATTCCGGCGTTGGAAAGTCATGTTTGCTGCTCAGATTTGCTGATGATACTTACACTGAATCATACATTTCGACTATAGGAGTGGATTTCGTTAGTTTACTTATTTATTGGAAATTGTTTAGAAATAATTCACTAGCCACATTCTTTGTGCTTCGCTGATTTTAATAATAGTTTTTCATCTAATTTGTAATTATAATGAAAAGAATTCGTTTCCAAAGTGATCGTTTGATTAGAAGAATATATACATCCAATTTCCAAGACATTATTTAAATACTCCGATTAGGTAAAGCCATCCAATTTATGTTCTTTAATAATATTTGAATCCATTGGCTGAAACAAGCAATATTCTGCTTGTTTTTCATATATGAATGAGTGAAAAAAAAAAGGATAAAGTATTCTGAGGCAGGAAAATATAATAGAAAAGTAACACTAAAATAAGAAGATATTTAATGAGAATCTCAAAAGCGAAAATTGACTCTTAATTGGCTTGAGAAAATTATATCCTGAGATTTGACAGATTTAAATACTTTTGTGCAAAGATAATAAAAATAACATAATCATTTCTTCGCTATGGCATAAACAAAGCAAGTTGTAGCAGTTAGAAATACTTTTGACGTTTTGAATGGTTTGCAATATATTTGTCTACTTTAGCCTCTGTATTTTATTATTAATAACTTATTGTAACACTCATCCGTTAGCATTACTATTATTCGCTGGAAAATTATTTTCTTTAAGATTCTAAACTTTATTTAACACTTTATAAGAAATTTATGTACATTTTTATATACTGGTATAATGCTGTTTGGTTTGTAACTACAAATGGAATCCATAATATGGCGCAATTGTTTTCGCAACTGGATGTAGTAAGAATGCAACATATCCATCCAAAAGATTGGAAAGAGAGCCATCGCTTTTTTTACTCAAAAATTTAGTTTTCGTTTTCTAGAACGTTTGCTTGTGTGTAATTAAGTTAAATGAGATAAATTCCATAACTACCTGATTCTCTCAAAGAAGTTTATGCAATAGTGAAAGTACAGCTGTAATGGCAAAATGTTAAACTGATTCCTTTGTGGATACATCTTGGAAATCATATCGTATAAGTGTTTTGATACTAGTTATGAATTAATCCTGTCAATATTATCCAAAAAAGAAATATAGATATAGGAGTGTAACCTGGGCTATATTGACTTATTTTGCATCAATGTTGATAAGGTTTAAAGCAGTATGAACGAAATAAGCAAATATCTCTCTTACATATGATGATTCCTTTTTTCTTTCTTTTGAGCTTTATTTTTGAATTACATAGCTTCGTCATACTTAATTTTTCCTATATGTTAAAAATTCTGACCGATAATTTTCTCAGCGAGTTGCAAAAAGAAAAATGTTTGCATAAAGTATTCTGCATATTTTTATATTAAAAGTTTGCATTAAGAAATTTTTGCAGAAAATTCGTACCATCGATTTGGATGGAAAAACAATCAAACTACAAATTGTAAGTATTTCATTCAATTGGAATTCGTAATCAGTTCACCGCAAATCCTTATTATTAAAATACACCTCATGCGTGAGTGCATATATGTTGGGATAAAGAAATACCTCACTTTCATGTCAAATTTTTACGGAACACTTTTTTCAAAGCTTTCTGCAATCTCGTAAAATTCTCTCTGATGTTGATGAACCAATAAATGAGTCGCTATGGTATTACCTAGAAACAATAGTTTTTTAAAATGTTGGGCATTTGTTTTATAATTTGGTCTCTAGATCGGTCTGAAAAGTCCATATTATGTAGTATCTCAGTGAATATTGCTGCTATTGATTTTGTATAAATATCATATATATGTATATATGTAAAAAAATTAAAATTCAAATCATTTCTGTAAATATATGAGTATAAGGCAGATTGATTTACAGTGGGATACAGCAGGACAAGAACGATTCCGTACAATTACCTCCAGTTATTATAGAGGTGCTCACGGTATCATCGTTGTATACGACATTACCGATCAGGTTACTTTATGTAATGCTTACTTTGAAATTCTCTGTCGATCTGCAGAATAATCCAACAGAAGTGTCATCATTCTCTGTTTGAATTTATCCTTCTATGTTTAAACTTTTTGCAAAATTATATACATATAAATATTCGTTTTTCGCACTTTTATTTTGATTGTAATTGCGTTCGTTTAAAGAGAAGCTTGGGATGAGGATGATTTTAGGAGACAGATCTGAAATAGCTTTTCATATATGAAAGAATTTTTATTGTAGGAATCATTTAACAATGTGAAACAGTGGCTACAAGAGATCGATCGGTATGCATGCGAGAATGTCAATAAGTTGCTTGTTGGAAATAAATGTGATTTAACAACCAGAAGGGCTGTTGAACAAAGTGCTGCCAAGGTTTCTCGTTTTTTTTTTTTTTTTTCTTGTTTTTTTGTTTTCATTCCATTAAAAATACTTTTTAAAAACTCGT
>KZ269991.1:22890-35803 GCA_002249935.1 Onchocerca flexuosa | reverse complement strand
TTTTTTTTTTTTTTTTTTTTTTTTTTGCGAAACGGCATAGCTTTAATCACTAAGCTAAAGGATTATCTAATATGGAATTGATTCGGAAGAGTCATTTGATTTGGAAGATATTTGGAAAAAGAGTATTCCTAAATGATTTTTAATTATACGTATATAGATATTTGTTATCGACGTTACTACTATTTGGGAAATTATTACATAACAGTTCGAAGGAGTAAGGGATTGATTACATAACTGCTAAATTGATCAAAAAACAAATCATTTGACTCAACTAGTTTCCGACTCTTTTGATAAAATTAGAACAATTTGATGAAAAAATTTAGCAGACACTTAAATACCATAAAAGCACTAATTTGCAATCTGTTCACAGTTATGATTCATAGTAAAATTGGTACTTTGCGAGAGTTTTGCAGTGAAACCTTGCATGTTCGTTTTTCTTCTCAATTGTTTTCTTCAATATTGTGATTTTCACTATTATTGTGAATTGAGATCGACTTTTTTATCATCTTTATAATTTTTCACTCCTAATAATTAGGGATTGACGACTCTGAAAAAAATATCATATTGCTATGGGATTGAATGATTGACTGATTGATGTATTAATTAATTCCACATGATACATTCACATAGCAGCTGAAATAATGTTCCTGCATTGTCGTCTGATAGAGGACTTTGATTCATAAGCTTTTAAATTCTCTTAGATGTGCTTTAGAAAATCTATTATCTTGCTCTTTTTAGTTGAAACATATCGTTAAGGATGTTCGGAAATTTAAAGCAAACTGAGTTGCATAGAGGATTTATCGAAGAGACCATCAAATCATTCGTGAATATTTCTCTATGCCTTTATCTTTTCAGATATACTTATTCTAGAAGAATACAAATACTTTATTGAGTGTGAAATCATGGCTTCAATGAATCCCGAATAGTAAGTTTCAGACTTCGATTATGATTTAATTTGGCAATATAAATTGCTGTGATGCAGTCCTATTCGATTAGAGTAGGGTAGTTTGACATCATGCAATATGTTGCTGTTATTTCTGTTGAAGTTCGTGCAGTTCAGTTCTAAAATACATGAAAGTAAGGAGTAGTCGTATTGGTACTCACGATTATTAGTGAGAATGCTGAAAAAAAAGATTTTAAATAAGTATTTCACATATCATAAGCTTTTCTTGAAATTAAAATTACCATGAATACTGTGAGGATCATAGTTTTCAGTGACTATTTATTCAAACTTCTGCTGATTGGCGATTCCGGCGTTGGAAAGTCATGTTTGCTGCTCAGATTTGCTGATGATACTTACACTGAATCATACATTTCGACTATAGGAGTGGATTTCGTTAGTTTACTTATTTATTGGAAATTGTTTAGAAATAATTCACTAGCCACATTCTTTGTGCTTCGCTGATTTTAATAATAGTTTTTCATCTAATTTGTAATTATAATGAAAAGAATTCGTTTCCAAAGTGATCGTTTGATTAGAAGAATATATACATCCAATTTCCAAGACATTATTTAAATACTCCGATTAGGTAAAGCCATCCAATTTATGTTCTTTAATAATATTTGAATCCATTGGCTGAAACAAGCAATATTCTGCTTGTTTTTCATATATGAATGAGTGAAAAAAAAAAGGATAAAGTATTCTGAGGCAGGAAAATATAATAGAAAAGTAACACTAAAATAAGAAGATATTTAATGAGAATCTCAAAAGCGAAAATTGACTCTTAATTGGCTTGAGAAAATTATATCCTGAGATTTGACAGATTTAAATACTTTTGTGCAAAGATAATAAAAATAACATAATCATTTCTTCGCTATGGCATAAACAAAGCAAGTTGTAGCAGTTAGAAATACTTTTGACGTTTTGAATGGTTTGCAATATATTTGTCTACTTTAGCCTCTGTATTTTATTATTAATAACTTATTGTAACACTCATCCGTTAGCATTACTATTATTCGCTGGAAAATTATTTTCTTTAAGATTCTAAACTTTATTTAACACTTTATAAGAAATTTATGTACATTTTTATATACTGGTATAATGCTGTTTGGTTTGTAACTACAAATGGAATCCATAATATGGCGCAATTGTTTTCGCAACTGGATGTAGTAAGAATGCAACATATCCATCCAAAAGATTGGAAAGAGAGCCATCGCTTTTTTTACTCAAAAATTTAGTTTTCGTTTTCTAGAACGTTTGCTTGTGTGTAATTAAGTTAAATGAGATAAATTCCATAACTACCTGATTCTCTCAAAGAAGTTTATGCAATAGTGAAAGTACAGCTGTAATGGCAAAATGTTAAACTGATTCCTTTGTGGATACATCTTGGAAATCATATCGTATAAGTGTTTTGATACTAGTTATGAATTAATCCTGTCAATATTATCCAAAAAAGAAATATAGATATAGGAGTGTAACCTGGGCTATATTGACTTATTTTGCATCAATGTTGATAAGGTTTAAAGCAGTATGAACGAAATAAGCAAATATCTCTCTTACATATGATGATTCCTTTTTTCTTTCTTTTGAGCTTTATTTTTGAATTACATAGCTTCGTCATACTTAATTTTTCCTATATGTTAAAAATTCTGACCGATAATTTTCTCAGCGAGTTGCAAAAAGAAAAATGTTTGCATAAAGTATTCTGCATATTTTTATATTAAAAGTTTGCATTAAGAAATTTTTGCAGAAAATTCGTACCATCGATTTGGATGGAAAAACAATCAAACTACAAATTGTAAGTATTTCATTCAATTGGAATTCGTAATCAGTTCACCGCAAATCCTTATTATTAAAATACACCTCATGCGTGAGTGCATATATGTTGGGATAAAGAAATACCTCACTTTCATGTCAAATTTTTACGGAACACTTTTTTCAAAGCTTTCTGCAATCTCGTAAAATTCTCTCTGATGTTGATGAACCAATAAATGAGTCGCTATGGTATTACCTAGAAACAATAGTTTTTTAAAATGTTGGGCATTTGTTTTATAATTTGGTCTCTAGATCGGTCTGAAAAGTCCATATTATGTAGTATCTCAGTGAATATTGCTGCTATTGATTTTGTATAAATATCATATATATGTATATATGTAAAAAAATTAAAATTCAAATCATTTCTGTAAATATATGAGTATAAGGCAGATTGATTTACAGTGGGATACAGCAGGACAAGAACGATTCCGTACAATTACCTCCAGTTATTATAGAGGTGCTCACGGTATCATCGTTGTATACGACATTACCGATCAGGTTACTTTATGTAATGCTTACTTTGAAATTCTCTGTCGATCTGCAGAATAATCCAACAGAAGTGTCATCATTCTCTGTTTGAATTTATCCTTCTATGTTTAAACTTTTTGCAAAATTATATACATATAAATATTCGTTTTTCGCACTTTTATTTTGATTGTAATTGCGTTCGTTTAAAGAGAAGCTTGGGATGAGGATGATTTTAGGAGACAGATCTGAAATAGCTTTTCATATATGAAAGAATTTTTATTGTAGGAATCATTTAACAATGTGAAACAGTGGCTACAAGAGATCGATCGGTATGCATGCGAGAATGTCAATAAGTTGCTTGTTGGAAATAAATGTGATTTAACAACCAGAAGGGCTGTTGAACAAAGTGCTGCCAAGGTTTCTCGTTTTTTTTTTTTTTTTTCTTGTTTTTTTGTTTTCATTCCATTAAAAATACTTTTTAAAAACTCGTAAATTAAAAAGAAAAAGAAGAAATTCTTATTACTTTAGTACTCATTGTAGTTCACGTTAATTTTGACAAGGCGGGTTTTTTTTTTTACTTTAAGATTAATTGCTTTCAATTGCTCAGTCTGATATAGCTGCTTCTCTATGACCAAAAAAAAGTTCTATTTAAAATTTGAGTTTTTTTTTTTGCTTTTTGAAAAAGTATTATATACATATATAATATAAATGTATATAGTACTCACCATTCGATAATTATTCTTCGCAGTGAGTAGATAACTATGCTTTTTGCACACTGTTAGATAAAAGAATATTTGGAAAAAATACCAGGCTGCTTCCATCGCCATGGGAAGTGGTGCATATAGAGAACTTCGAAGTTAAGGACTTTATTGTCGTCAGAATGGAGTTATATTGAATATATTTACAAAACCCTCTCAATAAATTTAGATTCTCACTACAAAGCATGACTTCTTTTTGAAATTTCTAAAAACTTATAATGCTTATTTGTTTTGACGAGTTCATTAAGTCAAATTGCTGTATGATTAGTATGCTGTAATATTTGAAAAAAGTGAAACTTTGTTTTCGATGTTTTAATATTCTTTAAATTATTTGGATTTACTGTATGCAACTTTGATTGCTGAGGAAAATCTGGTTGTTTGATATTCTATAGACGTGATTAAATTAGATGTCTTTTTCTGAATATTTTTTATAATTATTGCCTTATCTTAATGCTGCAAAATCGATTCCTCAAGAGAATATATTAAAATTCGGATAAGAAGATTTTGACTTACTTCTAAGAAAGGAAATATTGTTTTTGAAACCTTTAAAAACTTATAACTAAGATAGCAGTTGTTTTATTTATTAATGATATAAATGTAAGATAACTGTTTTATGGAATTGTAGGGAATGCTTAAATAGATTGGCTGATTGCAATATTTATTTCAGTTAAAACGCATCCGGATTTGAGAATTCTTGTAGTTGGTATTGTAACATTTTCCCTTATTGCTTACTGGATTCAAAACTCTTATAATGATGATTTTTTGATTCTCATTATTTAAAAAAATGTGTAAAATGGCGCTATTCTTAACTGTATTGAAAGCTTCTATTAGTCAAGAAAGCTGATAAGTAGAAACTGGTGAGATAGAATCAAAGCGAAGGAAGCAGGAAAGTGGAAAAGTGGAAATATGTCGTGTATTGTGTGAAATTGAAAACCTTCTATGACAAAATTAATTGCTGGTTTTATGTGCATTTCCAAGCGTAATATGTTTGTGTTTTCATATAATTGATCTATACTTCGATAAATGAAGTCGAAATTTTATCTTCTCATAGGAATATGCTGATCAGTTGGGAATTCCGTTTTTGGAAACATCCGCAAAATCATCAACGAACGTCGAACAAGTGAGCGAATTTCTTTTGTCTTTTATTTTATTTGCAGAATTGTTATACTGAGATGCGTTGATTTCATAAAACCAAATGAATCGTGTACACAAAATGTTAACTGAATGGTACAAAATTATTCTGTTGGTGATACATAATTCTTAGGACTGTTTCATAATTTAGTTATCAAATTTTTTATGTTTTGAACAAAGAATTTAAGGCAATACTTTTCTCAATATTGCAACAGTGTCACTTGTTAATTCTCGTTTGACTTTTGAAATAAGTTGAAGCCATGTATTATTATTGTACTTCATTTCAAATTTATTTGGCTGTCTTCGTTTTCTTCCACTTGATCTTGAGATGTAAACTTTCTGGCCGTATAGTCAGAAATAATTGCAGTTAGCAAGCAGTGTACTGCTGCAAATTCCTCTTAAATTCTTTAGATAAAAAATCATTACTTACCTGATACATCCTTTCCACAGCTCGCTTTCTTGCTGTATTCTCTGATCATTTGTTATTTTCGGTTTTTGCAAATAATATTATTAGTCAGTTTTAGGCATTTATAACAATGGCATCGGAAATAAAAAACCGAATGGGTCCAGTTCAACAAGTTGGCACAGGTCCATCAGTACGTATTGGGGGATCTCAGCCTGTGAATGAAAAGAAGAGTGGTGGTTGCTGCTGAAAGTTGTTGAAATATATTTCTTTCTTCAGTGATGACTGTTGTCTATTGATATGTCTTTTAGACAGTCAAAAAAAAATACATTTTTCAACTTTTTCGTCCAGAATATTTCTTTTATTCTCTTTCTTTAGCTATTTTCAGTTTCTTTTGTTTTCGTTGAAAAAACAAGATTTCTCATTATTGATTCAACTGTGATGTGAATTTTTGTATTTTATTTTACTTTTCTTTCTAATTGATTACTTTTCTCGGAATTTTTTTTAGTTTTCTTGGCACTGGCACTCGATACTATCGGTAAAGTTAAATAAACAGTGTATGATACTAAAGTTTTGTTATTAAAGCTTATGAAATGGTTTTTTGGAAGTGAGTTTTTTGATTTTGCAATATTTTAATTCCGGAAACTGTGATGGAAGGGCTTACTGAAACAAGTAGCCGATTTCTTGTTTATAGAAAGTTTGATTCTTCGTAATCAACTATGACGGTTCTTTTAAGCTTCTTTAGAAATCTTAAATTGTGATTTAATAACGCTATAATATTATTCGAGTCGGAAATCACATCTTCGTCGTTTAGCAATGCTGTGTATTCAGTAAATGGTTCATGGTGAATTCATTCAATTCTATTTTTTTTTTCCTATTTTATTCAACCTTTTCTATTCTTAAAATTCGAAAACGAATTTTTAACACCATTTTTTAAAACATATTGACCCATGGTTGTAAAAGCCATTGCAGTTTTTGTCGACAGATAAATTTATAGTAGCATTTTTTCTCTTTAACTTTTCCATTTTGAGGTCATTAAAATGGAATATTGTCATCAGGCATGAACACATAAAAAACTATCATCATTTCATGATATAGTTGGAACATTGTTGTTTTTGCAAAGAGTTATTTTATTTTTACTAAAACGATTTTCACAAGTTTTCTCATAAATTTAAATTCTCTTTAGTTGAAGTAAATATTACTTTCTTCATGTAGTTTGCTTGTTGTCCAACGTTAAGCATTATTAAAATGCAGTCCGTCATGCCTCCAGTACTGGAGAATTTCATAAAATTTGATCAGCGGTTGGATTATATCTGAATGCTGGCAACTGTTAAGCATGATGAAGTGTAGTTACATTCACTAACGAAGATCTGTCCTGGCTGTTTTCCAATACACCGAATGATCTCAAGAAATATCTAATCATTTATACAAGCTCATCTCAACCTAACGTTATCATATCACTTTAACAGTTATAGTAATATAACTGGTGGGAGTGCGCATCATTTTGTTAGGTTTTTAAAAACGATTCCATTGAATTCATTGAAGAAATTCGAAGTTGGATATCAACATTTTTTATTTGCTAATATATTTAGTTCTGACTGACTTTTTAGTATCTGGAACCTCGTTCTTAATAGTGATTCATTGGTCATGGAAATATACCTATCAGTGTTTAATCGTAAGTTTTTCAGTGCAGTGGAACTTTCAGGAAATACAGTTAATAAGAGGCTTCAAGTTTTATTGATGTTACTTTGCGATAGGATCTCCTAAAAAAGCTGGAAATGAAATCTCGGAAATTATTTTATTTTTACATCGCTTTCCGTCTTCGTCCATTTCAACTGTAGTACGTTGAAATACCGACTTGTTATACATGAGATGGCACTAACTTTTCCATTTGCTTATTTCTCATAAAAAGATGCTTCTTTACCAGTTTCTGTTCACAGATTTTTAGAATGATCCACTGAGTTCTCATTAGAAAAGATAAGATATGCAAGTAAAAGAGGAGATCAACCGAATGTATGAAATAAAGACGAAATATGAATTGTTTGAGGACTATCTTGGTCATAATTTAGGCTCAAGGTCTTTTTTTTCGTTACAACATAAAAGGGAAGATTTCTGAGATCTGTTTTTCCTATAAATTTCGGAAATTTCAACGAATGTTGAGAAAAGTAGTTTTAATTGATAATGATAAAGTGAAAGGACGGAAAGGATATCGAAAATAGCGCGTTGCTAAAAAAGGGTTTTGGGGGCTGGAAAGATGTCACTGATAAAGATATATTTAGATATGTGAAGGGGTAAAGTGGAAACAAGAAAATGAAGACGATTCATCCTATTCATTCACTTTTTTCCTTCATATATCCCAATTTTCAAAGTAGGGAGAAAACGAAAGAACGAAACCAGAACTAAATACTGCGAATAAGCGAGATTTCACGGATAAGCGAGATGAAATTCATCAGTTTTCCTGAGTTTTTTAGAGGATTTCGCTAAAGTATTTTTAATGACATCAATAGAATTTGATTCAAATTTCTTTTGTAGAATCTAGCGATAATACATATGGTAATGACTGCATTTGTTACAGTTGATAACTTCGTTGTTACAAATGTTGTTCGTGTTTAAAACTGTGGACATTTGTTTCCTAACAATTCTTGACAGATATATCCATTTTTTCCAAAAGAATATTTTTGTGAGCTTAGCAAAGAGTGGATGTGCATGTAGATGACAATGTCATCTATACAGTATTTTTGGCTTATTTTATTATTGCGAACAGTTAAATATTCAAAACCATGTGTTGACGTAGTTTTCGTTCTGGATGGTTCCGCCAGCGTTAAGCAGCATTTCCAAGTTTGATTTCTTCGGATAAAGAAAATTAACTCAGTTTGATTGAAAATCCAAGCTGAAATGAATGTTTAAACTTTAGAAAAAGTGTTCGTTAAGAGAAAGAAAGCGACGACAAAAGAAAGTTAATATGGTATTTTTTGCTTTGAAGTTTTTAGAAAGGACGTTCAAAAAAGAGCAGCACAGAATGGACCTCTATTCTCCGAATAACTTTTTAACTGTTGCACAAATGTTTTCATAAAATATCAAGCAAATTTATTAAATGAGAAATCGAGGTGAAATTTTTCTGGAAAATTTTTTAGCAAATGATTAATATGGCCGGTAATATGGCAAAGCAATTTGATATCGACAAAAGGGGACATAGGATAGCGATTTTAGAATTTAGCAGCAAAGCAATCTTTTCTAAATGGTTGCGATATCCTTTCGATCAATTTAAGGTAATAAGTGTGCAAAGTTTTATATTTTACTGTAATCACATGAAATATTTCCCCTCAGAATATCACATGAAATGTTGCTTAAAAAATATTTTCTGAAAGGGAATTATTTTTTTTTAAATACTCATCAGGAAATTTTTTTAAACACTTTCATTTAGATTTCACTCAAAAAGACCAATCGTTTAATATACTCTTAAACTTTACATCTATATTTTAAAACTATAGAAAAGTAGTGACGTGGAAAAAGTGGTTCAAAACTTACCTCACATCCACGGAATAACAGATATGGGATGAGCTCTCGGTGTCGCACTTCAAGAATTTCTACTTCAACTCGATCTGGCTCACCATTTCTGGTATTTATAATCACTGACGGCTATTTTACAGGTTATAGGTTATATCTCAATTACCAGCATTATTATAGTAATAAATTTGATCCCAAGAAATATTTGGAATATAGTCTTCGAAATCTTCTTCGAGCAGATTATAAAATCATAAGCCGTTAGACAGAAGATGCAGAGGAGACAAAAAAAGAAGAAACAAATGAAGCCTTAGCTCAGCTTCATTTGTTTCTTCTTTTTTTTTATACATATGTAATTTATTTGGTCAAGATGTTTCTAACCTATTTTTTGATCTGTGATGCTGATATCTTCATTCAATTATGGACTAAAAAATCATTTTGTCGCAACTGATTATCATGACAATCTTGGTCAGAAGATCCATACTACTGGTAGTAGAGCTATAGCATTTGATTAACAGATGTTTTATGGATATCGCTTCAATTTTTATGAAAAATCTACTAAGATGTGATTGCGTAACACATCTGAATAAATCATGAAATGAAATGAATTAGGATTCCCTTTCAGTAAATGAGATTTATGAGGCGAATGTGAAAGAAAATTGTCGTTTAATCAATTTTTTCTGAATTTTTATCCTTTATTTGAAAGTCTTTTTTTTTTGATTTATCTTTTTCTTATTTATTTTTTCCTTATTTTTTTTTTTTAATTACTAAATGATTTATCTATTGGCATTTCACTGAAAAGACTGAAATATCTGTGAAACGAAAAAAATAGGAGAGGAATAATGGTAAAAAAATTCAACCAGATGGAATTCTTGAATTTCGAAATTAATATTCTGGAAAAGTTTCCCAGTAGAAATATTTTTTGAGCTTTTGAAGAACCAAATTTTGATTTTCAAGCATCGCATGGAATGAACACTACAAAATAATCCTGTTAAACGAATATGATTTCCTTTATAGAGATTCCGAAGAAGTACAACAGAATGTGGCAAATCTCGTCGATAAACCGAATGTTCAACTTTTTGTTGCAACTGCTTCAAAGCCCTACAACGTGTAAATTATTTATGTTTTGTTTTCAATGATTTGAATTTAAAAGTTAAGGTTTAATTGGCAGAGCTTTTTGAGCACCATTATTTTTGAATTTAAACTTCATTATCTCAGTAAGAATTAAGTAATAATGAAGAATATGTAATTTCTGATAACTGAAAAAATTATTGATTATAATATTTTCTTATTCTTCAACATTTAGTGGTCGTTTCAGGCAAGGTTTACTAGTTCTTGTTGGCAATGACTCATCACATATTGTAACAAATGCAAGTTTCCTAAATATTTCGCGAAAGATATTGAAACCGTATAGTGAATGTCTCGATTCGAGAACTGATTTCATTCGGAAGAAGATAACTTCATTACCAACAGCT
Source organism: Onchocerca flexuosa (assembly GCA_002249935.1). Classification (NCBI taxonomy): domain Eukaryota; kingdom Metazoa; phylum Nematoda; class Chromadorea; order Rhabditida; family Onchocercidae; genus Onchocerca; species Onchocerca flexuosa. The sequence continues at coordinate 25,309 of KZ269991.1, read as the reverse complement.
ACCAACAACACCTTTAGCACCTTATCTTTTGCTACCGCTGCAACCAAACATCGAATAAACAGGCTAGTTGCAACTGATTGATGTATACCATACTTAATCAGTGCCATTTATGATATAAGCCAAATATATATCTGTTTTAAATACCAAATATATATCTGTTTTTTCTTCTTGATTCGTCTGTCCTGTAAAGGTGTTGTAGGCAATCAATTAGTTAGGAAAATAGTCCTGTGAAGGAATTGTAGAAAATCAATTAATTAGGAAAATACTTGGATATTTCATTTTCTTCGTCTAGTTTCCAATCAGTTCTTTGTATAAGCGTTGCGTTTACTCCTGTTCGAACATACATTTTTGCAGACTGATAAATTTTCATAGGGAGGCAAAACTTTCTCAAGACTTGGGACCGGAGAGTGGAACTCTTTCCGAATTTGTTTTCCGACAAGTTCGTTTTGCTAGTACACTTCCTATCAAGCCTGTTGACGCTGCTGCCCAATCATTAGTATCTACTATGACAACTAAAAGCATCCTGACGAAACTCAATATCAAACCAGGTTATTCAATGATCATTTCCCAGTTCTGTTTTCTTTGATTGCTTCACTAAGAAATAGCTTATAAGCAATAAAAAGTATGATTTATTAATTTTCTTTATAAAGCAACGATAATAAACATTATTTAAATGAATTTCACATGAATGAATTTTATTATGGATAATATTACAGATTGTTTACTGGATGTTGTATTTTTGATAGATTTCTCTGGAGGAACATCAGATAAATGAGACATAAACATTGATTTTGCATCACTCCTTATCAAATCGGGTCTTCAGATCTTGGTCGAACACCTGCATATGTTCGTTTTTTCTTAAAATTGTCCGGAATTTCAGTTTAATTGCTAATATTTGAGGGACCTAAAGATTTAAATTATGAATATTCAAAGCAAAAGTTTCAAAAGAGGATAATTTTCAATTTTTTTGTTTGTATTTCATTACAAATATTTCAAGATTTTGAGAAGTCATTTGATTGGTAGCGTACAACGGATCTTCAAGAAATAAACTCATGATCCAAAACTGAAAAAGCCTCCGAAAGACGAAATCTAATAGCATCATATTAGCCATCCTCAATTTTCAAGGTGGCCGCGATATATTATTTTGGCCCGAAACGAGCACCTACGCTATTTCATTTCCGTAAAACACATCACGTCAGAAGGGGCCATTAAGGATTTGCATCAAGCACCGTCAAATGGTGGTACAATCCGTACTGGCGAAGCTATCTGTTACGCAGTCCATGAATTCAATGAAAAGTTTGGTGCAAGAAAAGGTGCTAGAAAAATGATGGTTATTTTCACTAATGGATATTCTCAGATTTCTACTTCATTTACTATTTTCATTTCCATTTTCCATCTCCTCTATGCATCCTGTCTAGTTTCAGTATTTCGAGAAAGCTAGAATCTAATTTTGAAGGGAGAAATTGAAGTAATAAAGAGACTACATTACTTTCATTTCCTTGATCAAATTTATATACTACTTTAATCGAATGATTTTCAATCAATAAGGCCATGAATTAATTCACATTTTTTAGGATAATCCAATTAAAGCAAGTCAACTAGCCCATAGTAAAGGTATAGAACTGAAAGCGTTATCTGTGGCGGATGAAAATGTACCACCCGATACAGAACAAATTATTTCCATCACTGGAAATCCATCAGTATGCATTATTTTCAAGTTATTGAATTATATCAAACTTGTTGTGCTAAATAATCTAAAGTTCTGAAGAATCTATTCCACTCTTCTTCATTCTGCAAGTGTTTAATTTTTTTTTTCTCATCTTACAATATATTTAGCTCAACTCAACAGGCACAGTGCCAAAGTCTCCAAAATTGAACTTATTATTCAAGTACCTTAGTTTCCCAACTTTCAGGATACGTATTCCACCAAAGACTTCAAGAAGCTGCAGTCTGTTTTCTATGAGTATTCTCGACGATGCAAGTTATGAACGAAATCCCTCTCTATAAATGTTCTTGTCTAAATATTTGACAGTTCTGATTCAGAGTGAGATAATGAAATCAGAAACATATTTGAAAGTTTACGTAAGTGGCGTACGTTTTTCAGAAAATAAATAGACATATTGATGTAACATAAAGCTTACCACCAAGTAATTGATAACTATCATAAACTCGTAAAACTAAAAAAGTTTTTAAAGAATGAAGAAGAACAGAAACTAGTTTTATTCAGATCCAAAGTTTTACTGAGTTTAACCCTGACGCCTGACTATATATATGAACGTATACAATTTATTCGGAATTATCAATAATAAGCTGTTCAATTGTTGAACTGTTCAACTTAGAAAACTGAACACATGCTGGTTTATTAAACGACCGAAAACAGATGAAAACCATAATTATAAACAACAGTGACCTTTATATA
>KZ269991.1:0-22790 GCA_002249935.1 Onchocerca flexuosa | reverse complement strand
TATATATATATATATATATATATGTATATATATATGTACCGATATGAAAATACTCGTAAATCATCGATGAACAAACAACAGCACATTTAACATTTCGATCAACATCGGTTTTGAAATCTGTCGAGCCAAATTTAAAACGAATTTATCAGTGAAAAGTTCAAGTAAATAAATTATTTCAAATCAAAGTTTTCATTCGTCTCCTTTCTCACTTATTTAAACTTGTTTTAGTTTCAAGCGGACCAGTAATAAAATAAATATCTGAAATCAAATGCACATATTTTTATGGAACATGTATTAACACAAGATTAATGCGACGACCCGTCTCATTTTAACAAAAATTTTTCATTGAGGGGACAGCAGAACAAACAAGAAAATTGCGTGGAAATGCTGTCAAGAGTGAATAAATTTGTTCAGAATTGAGAAAATCTTTCTGTGAAATCTGTTTTTTTTTTTCTTTTTTTTTTTTTTTTTTATTACACGAAAAAGGTAGTTATATTTTCGGATATAAAATGAAAAATGGGACTGATTCGGAAATTGGTTCCAGAGAAAAATTTCTGAGTTTACAGAAAGCTCCAGTTATAAAGAAGGTATTAACAATAATGATGAGGTAACACATTTTCTGGAAAATTGCATAAAAAAAAATGCACAGATGGATTTCATGCATGTACCATAGAATTTTACAGTTATTAAATCAAATTCTTCATAAATTAGCAAAGCACTAGAAAAATAAAATTTTTCATTCGTTTAGGAGAACATGTTATATAAACTGCAGATAATATAGTACATGGTAATTTTCAATTTTCTACACTGAGAAAAATCAGAAAATTTTTGAGAAATACGACCACAAGTCATGATATCCATCTATATCCTGCCACAGATACACCTCTCCTCGTACTTTTCTTCATCCGTTTTCAAGATACTTGTTCCAGGATCTACATCAGTGTGAGCTGACCTTATAGAAAAAACACTAGCAACTGAGATGTAGCGAGGTATATCTGCGAGATCAATTGAACCTGAGATACTGCTATATTCAATACTTACCATGAAATTCGGGGAAGTATAGGCATTGAAAAATCTTTCAATAGAAGCTTAGAGTACAGATACTATTTTTTGGGAAGTGGAAATAGGAGACAATATAAACATTAGCAAAACAAAATGTTTAAATCAAAGCAAACTAGTGCCTCATGGCAGTACCTCACATTTCAATCGGATTTGTGAACAATAAAATAGTAGCTGTTATGATCAGACAAAAAATAAAAAATATTCTGGCTCAAACTGAAATCATTTACCCTGTAGTTTAAAAAAAAAAAAAAAAAAACTAATATTTGTAAAAATGATAAATATGATGCAAACGAAAATGATTATGGCTGTTAAGGGAATTGGATGACAAGTTCATGTCTTCTTTCTCGCTGTTATTTGGATAATATAAAATTTGTACATATTGCTCAGCTGATATAATTTCGATTCCAAATCTTCCATAATAAAGGTGATGAATCGAGTCTTCCTAAATATTTAAATAAATACATTTGCAACGAATTATCGAATCTTGTTAATAACGAACGTAGATATTTGATAGATTCGGTTATACCGCTGCAGACTATCGACCAGATTCTTTCCTTGGATTGCTTCCAGTGGCGTACTTACTAATAATGAGCACTAGTGATGACCTTTTTTTCCATGCTTAAGTTAAAAATTAATAGTATAAACCACCAAATTTTGACAATTACTATGAAATGTAAACGTACAATATTAATAGTACCTTATTTATCTTATTTACAAGATAAAAAATAATTTCAAACCGTTATTTTATATTGTCACTGAAGAATTATGTCTAAAAAATCTCATTTTCTTCCGTATCTTATTCTCTACATTTTTGATAAATTCTACGCTGTTCTACGAATAGGAAAAAGAAATGATAAAACAAATATTTGATTCTTAATATTTTCTGAAAGAAATCTGACAGAAATATGAATTTTGCATTAATTCAGTGATAAGACATTTGGAAATAACCAAGAGTTTTTTTTCCGCTATCAAGAGAAATTTTATCAATAATTTTTGTTGCTTCAAATTTGGGCTGAAAAATTTCCTTGATAATCGTATGACTAGTTTTTCGTTAGTATAATCAATTCCAATCGGTTTGCTCTTAAAGACATCGAAAGTAATCCTTTCTTTCTTCTATAGATTTACTCCTTCCATAGATTTATTATAATCCTTCGAGATCTACCGAACTTTCTATTAATTCTGCCTTTTTTCAGAATTATCTGAGCCTATTTTCATTCCAAAAAAACTTTGGAAAAGTAAAAGTAGGGCACTCCTACAGTCTTATATGATATCAAAAAAAAGGCGGAAGAGGCAAAATGACCAGCGACGCGAAATAAGAACGAGACGAGTAACAAAGCTAATAAATGATAAAATTCATGAAGTCAATGAGTAATGGCTGGATTTTGTAAATTGTTCAAAAACTGCAGCGCTTGTGTTTGTGGAAACTGATTGAGAACACTCGCAGCAGTAAGAGATTGATTGAGAGCTTGGTGAGCTGCTAAACCCAAAGAACCAGACATCAAAGTATTCTGGGTGAAATGATGGTGTTCCGGAGTTAGACCGGTTTGCATAAAGAGATCTTGACCAAGCCTTCTTCCACCGAATGGATGTTGTTCTGAAGCAACAGCTGCTGCAGTTGAAGAAGCAGCAAAATTATTGGTTACTTGCATAATTGGTCTTTCGATACTAGCTTTCAGTGGATCAGTATTCAGAGAGTTTTGCTGCTGCTCTTTTTGATGATGATGATGATGAACAAATGACATTGAATCAGTCATTGGTGAGTTTTTTGCAGATATCGTTTTCTCGTGAATGTTGATAACATTAGTTGTTTTGATGTTGCTATCGTGGTGTTGCAAATCGAGTTGTGATTGTGCTGCTTCGGCTTCAGCTCGTGCTTTCATCGCATGCGATTTCATGTGAGCATTTAGACTTTTCACCTGGAAAAAGAAAAAATCATTTAATATTTTAAATTTCCTCATAAAATTCAAATAAAACAGATCGTAGCTCTATCAAAGCACAATTTAACAAATATCTCCCGATCATTTTTTAATCGGCTCAATGATTTTTTACGCATTTTTTAGGCAAACAAGAATTTACCTTTTCGAAATATTTATCACAAAGGCGGCAATGGAAGAAGCCATCAGCTGCCGGTTGAGCACCTTTTTTTACTGGTGTTCGATGTAACTACAAAAAAAAGCGGTGGTTACGTTACGTTTATATATTATCTGGATCTCCAAGATTTTGCGCGCAGATAAAAACGTAAGCAGTATGTTAAAAAGACGGAACATCTATTTAAAGTTGCACTTGAAAATGTTGATGCGAGACATAAGCAAAAATGAAGTCTATTGCTTTTTTCTAGAGACACTTCTATCACAACCTCTACAATAAGATCCTGATACCGAAATCGCTTATTATATATTCCGTCTTTTCAAAAACATGGAAAACTATGTTCATCCGAATTCGAAAATTCTGCTCAGTTACTAGAAATTTCAGAAAAGATTTGTCGACTGGGTTAGAATTTATCAAAATGCAATCCGTTGCTTTACGGTTACAACTAATCTGAATGCCCTAACTAACTGTATATCCAAAAATTTTCAAATGTAACGGAGGATGTGTTGTTGTGTTACCTGGCCAAAAGATCGAGGTGCACTACCATTTCCCATAACCAGTGATGATGACGCGCTTGAATGCGGCAGTTCCCCAAATCTTGGCACTGAGTATTTCCGCACTACCGACGAACAACCTATGTTCCTATCCAAATTCCCACTCTTCATCTTCCTGAAATTAAATAAAAATTCGAAATCATACTAAAGCAGTTTGAAAATTTAAAAGATTCAAGTATCTTTATCACTAATAAAGTGATTTTAGAAAAAGTTGAAACTATTATACATATATTTACATTCATGTAAAAAAAATGTAAGCTAGAAGTTTTTAATTATTGGTTTTCGTCAGTTTTCCGCAAAACTGTTCTATATCTACTCCCTAAGATTCAATTTACCTTATGAAACTTTTTCAATCCTTGTAAAACTGTGGTATCAAAATATACATATACGTAAATTTGCAATACCAATAACTTCTCACAAATAAAGAATATTGAGAAATACATAACTGATAATTTCTAATTTTAAAATATATCACTTAAAGGTTAAAAGTTTTCGATATTTTGCAAGAACTACGTTATGAATGCAACAGAAAGCACAAGATTTACCGGGTGTCATGAGAAATCGCAGATAGATCACTTCCTTCTTCTGAATCCGACAATTCATCGTTTTCGGCAGGTCGACTGTTCGATCTCAGATTGTAACTTTCCATCAAATCGAGCTAAACAAAGTAGAACCGAAGTCTGATATACTACGAATCAGAAATATTCGTTATCTTTGTGATTCTCAGTTTAGCAAAGTATTCGGAAAACAATATCCATGATAAAATAAACAACCTGTTGCTGCATTTCCAGCAGTTGACGTTTACGCCGCAAATTTCTTAGTTTTCGATAATCATCTGGGCATGCTTTCTTCCACATATAATAGAATTCCACACACTGTTTCACTGTTTTGTTACCCAACTGCAATATACAAGAATGACACGGAGAAATAAGATATCGAAAATGGAAGAACTATAAGTCATGTGCATAAGATTCAATTGCTTGCTAAATCTATATATTTGCCGTATGATTAAGCGGTTTATAAGTTTGGATTGATCATATGTTCATGTTTCTGTACTCATTTTTTGGAGTTAAGCAGAGTTACACTAAAGATGCGTTAAAAGTATTAGTTAAAAATCAAAAATATATAAAAATTTTTATGACAGTCTTATAAAAATTTTTATATATTTTTGATCCTTTTCATAATATTTAACGCAAAAAATGAAATAAAACGAACATCTGATGCTACTTGATGGAAATCTTTTTCGCCCTTGTAAATGGCATCTTGAAAAAAACTGATTTCTTCCGGCGTCCAAGAACTCGTATCAGTGTATATCGAATTATAGATGATCGGATACTGACTCCAGTCCAACGTATCTGATCGCATTAAATCCAAAACAGCTTCTTGAATATTCCCCTTAACAAGTATATGCACGGAAATATTGATATTTGAAGGAAAAAATGTGGTACTAAATAACGATAAAATGAAATTTGGATTACTGGAAATACTCAGGAAAAGAATGAAGGAGCGAGTAAATCAAAGGAAATTGTTCGATAGAAAAGCATTATGATTATCAGCTTGAACATGAGAACATTTTATAGAAATATCGAAAGTTTTATCTAATCTGGTACATGCAAACCTTATTTTCCATTAGCAAATGTAGTGCTAACTCTCTGTTCCTGCCTGGCCGTGGTACTGCTTTGCTATAAGCCAATAATTCATAAGCTTCAACTGTAAAAAAATATCAGCAGAAGTTTGTGTTATCTTAAAAAAATAAATAACTAGAAACATCTGAATCTGTAAGAATTCTCTTCACTTATTATAAATCGTGTAATAAATCACAATTTCTCAAGATTATACGAACGATATAAAAATTAAAATTACCAGCAGAATCGTCCAGATGATCGATGACATTACAATCGAAGATGGCATCATCGCGATCTGGTATAGCATCACGTTCTTCATCAGTTATCGCTCGATCAGCCCATTTTTTTACCTTTACTTGATAATCACGTCCACAGTTGATGTGCCTATAATAGTATAATTGAAAATTAAACCTCTCAAAGGATGAAATAATTCTAAGATTCGAATTATAATAAAGTCTGAATATTTTGACAGCAACCGAAATAAATTGAGAAAAAGGAGTTTATAACTTACGGCACAGCATCGGATTCCGGGGCAATGTAAATTTCTTCGCCAAAATCGGAGCATGACGAAATCTTTCTTACAGCTTCACCATCCAATGAAACCGATAATTTCCTGAAAGTAGTTGTCAACGTTACCAACTATACTGATACAGAAGTTGGTCAGGAAAAATTACTAAGAGCGGCAAAACCTTAAAGAAGATAGAAAATAGAAATAGAATTAAGAGATGATGCAAAATAATAAATGGTTAACTAAGAGATGCAAAATAGTAAATGCAATGAGTAAGCAATAAATATAGGGATCAAATAATACAGATATCTCATAAATTTGGAATTGAATGAAATTGAAACTGTGGAACCTTCACAATATTCCAGAAATAATCATATGAATCAGAAATAGCAAAAACATTAGATTTGTATTGATTTTCTTTGTCTATTCACTTATTTCCATCACAAAACTCTAGGTTCAATCCACTTACCGCATTGGCGATATTTTGGACAGTCCGAAAATAAGACACAAAATAAAGTTTTTAATTCAATATAAATATACTATGCAATAATGTGATTTCTAAAATAACTAAAATTTCAAAAAATTGAATCATTTACCTAGGAGAAGGTAAATCTGTTGCACCAGGAGGTATACTCGATGAGTTAGAACTATTCCAGGATATGTCTGATTCCTTTCGTAAAGCTTCCAAGCGTAATAATCTGGTCTACAAAGAAACTGCTGTAAATAGACTCAAATAATATTTCACAAAACGAGTTGTTGAAATGAATTATAAATAACAGAAAATAAATCAGAAACAAATTTAATTTTCAAATAAAAGGATTCATTACATCAGTGAATGCAAAGATTTATTAGACCAATGTTGTTTTAATTGAAATAAACATCACATCACGGTTTTTTGCCCGTTCATTTCCCAAGCCAACCCTTCGGACAAAACTAAAGACTTATTGTAATAGTGCAGACCGAACTGCATTTCCCATTTCCTTTTTTAAAATTCGCTTATAGAAAAAGGATAAATATACATCGAAAAATTGGGACGAATAGCATAATCCATTCTTCCGAATCGGTGTTCGCATTCCCTGTTGATCCTCATCTACAGAAGTTTCCTTCACTGGCTGCAGTGTCGACGTAATGCAGCGTCGCAAACGTTTTCCAATTGGCTCTTCGTTTGTTTCATTTTCTCGGTGACTTTCGCTTGCTATAAACCGAATAAATTTTATCGTTACATTTGAGACAATGAACTTTTCCAGAATCATTTTGCTTTCAAGCCAATAAAAAAAAAAAAGTTTTGTATGAATAATTTTCCATTGCTGCTGATTTTTCACCATAATTTATTTTAAATAAATCATAATTTATTTTTTGATTATAAAATATCCCAAAATATTGCAATTTTATTTGTTTTCTGCTCAAAGTTGCGATGATGGTTTTGCATATTTTATTTGGACCTAACAATTTGTGTTTTGTATTACTCGAATAAAATGAAAGCAGCAAGGAAAAAAAGAGAATACGCCTTCAAGTTTTTTCTTTCTTCTCTTTTCCAGTAATATACTTAAACACTACAAATCTTCATTATGTACCCTACAAACTCTCTTAAATATATATGCATTTGAGTTCTCTAAAGAATAACACATGAAAACTAAGGTATTACGAAACGTAAAGGCAAAAATGTAAGGACTGGAAGCAATAAAATGTTATTTTCTGAAAATTTTTGAACGAACAAGAAGAAATTAGATAATTATAACATAGCAATAAAACCGAAAAAATTTCAATATTTTGAAATCCCTACCTCCTAATTCGTCAAAATTATCGCCTTGTGATGATTGTAGCATGCTGATCTACAAATGACATTATCAGAAGCACGAACCACATATTTCAAATTTGAAAATTATTTCCAGATAAACTATGTGTTTCACTACAAAAAAAATATTTAATTAAAGAGATCAGGGATCCACCAGAAAGGTCTGATGTAAACAAGGAAGAAAATCAAACCTAGCATTAACAATGTAACTTATAACTTGTTAATCAAGAATTAGACGCTTTACATGCAAATCGAATGCACAGATTTACCGCATGTAAATAGAATGAAAAATAAGTAATGCACGTTTTAGTAAAAAAAAAAGCACCTTTGATGGGGGAGTCTGTGAAATTTTCCAAAACAGACCCGACCCTCGTCTCATTGGACTTAACATAGGTGGTGGTGTATATGGTACAGAACATTTCAAATTTGTGACAGGTTCGAAGAATCGCGGTGATCGAAGTTGGGATGCGAACTTTTTCAGAGACATCGCTGTAGCTGCGATTGTTTTACCAGAAGTATGCAGATCTCCTAATGTTGTTACACTAACCGAACGGCCTTTCAGTAATGTTTTTCCACTTTTTGTCCTGCAATCTTGAGTTTTTCAAGATATAAAATTTAAGAATAAATTCGGCTTCAAGTGATTTGAATTTACTTGATAATGACTGAGTATCTCATCTGTTTTTATCCGCATATAAAAATATGCTACTTATTGAATTATGAACTAGAGCTTAGAAATCTTCATATTATGCCATTCTCTATTAATCGGTTAGTCGATAACACTATTTGAATGAGTATGTCATAATTATCTTATTAAAAATGTTAAAGTGATACACATTAACTCTCCAACTGATAGCAATATTGATCGATTATTCTTGGAAACCTGATATCTTGGATTAATAGAGAAGAACGAGCAGTTCAAACGGAGTTCCAATATCAATACATACGGGAATTACAGGAACTACCTTGCTTCTTTTCTTTTTTTGAAATATTACTGTTGCTACCAATCTATTGTCTTCTCGACAGATTTATAACAAACATGAATAAAGTTTATTATTCAACTTACTCATACGATGTTCTTTTGGATTCGTTTGACATTCTTTGATCAGCACTTGCCATTAACTGACATATGTTCTCGGGTTTCCCCTTACTCTTGCGACTTAGTTGGATTGGACAAGTAGCGGAGGAACTAACACCAACACTACTATAACTTCTTGATGTTGTTGTTGGTCTCAGTACTACTCCAGAAGAATTATACATTGCTCCATCACTTAACGCCATTCTAAGATACATTTAATTTAGCTTCTAATTTTTTGAATTTTTCCAGCAAAACTAATTTTTTTGAATTAATTCATAAATAATCCTAAAACAGACTGAGTTATTTGTCGACAGATAATTTCTCTCCACTTCTTTTCCCGATCTTTCTACATCATGATCAAAAAATAATAGCACAGAAGGCAAGGAATTCAGATCATGACTCACTTTAAACATGATCCCTAACAATTTTTTATTGTTCATTAGTTTACTATAAATGAATTTTAGTATTCTCAGTAGTCGGGAAACTGTACTCGATCAATCAATAAATCCAGGCTTGGAAATTGGAAATTTATTTCAGAATAAACTTTTGGTAAAAGTATATATTAATTCTTATGACATTTTTGGGAGCCATTTAGAAATCTTTTCTCATATAAGAAATGAAGGTATAGCACCTATGACGCAACGACTCAGCACTTTCTCGTTGCGATTTTTTGGGGTCACAGCCGTATGTGGTAGCAACCATCTCTGAGACATCAATCTCTAGCGGTCCCAATATCTCTCCATCATTTTGCTTGACCATATCCTACAAGGCAGTAAGTTCTCTAAAAAATAAAATCAGTTGATCAGCATTTAATCATCTTGAAATTATACAGAGAATGGATAAAATGAATTTTACACTTCAAATTGTTCTGTAGAATATTAAGAAATATGATCAAACCGAATCTTTCTTGATTTTCGGCATTATTTTTCTCTTTTCCTCCTCTCACTATGAATTTCTTTCACTTAAGAAAAAATCCTGAAGAATCCCCGATGCGGAAAATTATTATAATAACCAAAAAATATCTTTCAAGTGATTAAAGAAAGTCCACCAAATGGTCTATTTTTACGCACGCTGGCGATACGATCTCTACCAAAAGAAATTTATAAAAATCTTATGAAATTTAAAACGGTAAAAAAACACTGCCATGAAACTGACGACTGATACTTTGCACTTTAAGGTGTTTTTCCAAACTATGTGAAAGAATATTTTTGAAAAAAAAAGAAAAAAAAAAAGAAAAAAAAACATCCACTAAAACAGAACAGATTTCCCACCATGAATTTTATGAAGAAAAACTGCCAGAATAATTTTCATCAAACAAATCTATCTGCAAAACTTTCTCCTTCCCTCTGCATTTCATCACTTGACTCAATGAATGTAACTGATGAATAAGAATATCGTTCTATGCAGCTGCGTGAATAATTCGAAGCAGAGATTTTTATAATAATTTTAAAGATTTGAGTCTGTTTTAACATCTGCAATCTTTGACATATCTACTTTCCGTTTTCAATCCTTGCAAAAGAATCAGCACTCAATGAAAATGAAATATATAAATTTTGTTTTAAAAATTATAAGGAAAAAGTCTAAAAGGGGGAAATATGAAAAGTGAGCATCGGAAATATCATCAAAAAATATATAATTCATTCCTATAAAACTCTATTCATATATCACTGGTAAGTATAAAATGGACCTATTGATTATGCTTTGTTTTACAAAGTATTAACAGTTCAAAATATTTACCGATTATTGCAACTTAACATTTACCTTGAAATTATATTATCGCAATTTATTTTGAAACTACATTATTGCAACTTTTCGATCAGAGAGCGATATTGCACGAAAAGCTATGATACGCTAGACAGCAAATGATAAGCTGAACAGTGTTACTATTGATCAAATGTCTGCCATCTGATCGATTTCTTGCATGAAATCATTTGTAACACTGCTAGAACTGCTAGCCTAAAGAACAAATGCCTACTCTTCTTTTATACAGAGTTTTCTAATATATCAAATAATCTAATTACCAATCACTCAATATTGTAAACAATTTGCTTACATGAAGTAAATTTAAGACTAGATAAAAGAAATCATTTTGATAAAGGAAATAAACACACCTAATTCTATCATAATGATTTTTTCTAGGAGAATAGTTGTTTATTGACGATTCCTACTATCTATTAGAGAAAATTTTTAAATTAGTTGCAGAAATTTTCTGAAAAGCAAAAACTGATGTACAAATACATGGAGATGCAAGAAATTGCTGAAAAATGACCAATGCTTATTTAAAAGTGTCAGATTAGATATTACTACAAAATAAATTAAATCATTGCAAAAAATCATCAAAAAACACTAAATTAGTGTAATGAGTTCCCCTTCCTTCTATTAATAATTATTTATTTCATAAATAATTCCTATAAATGCTGGGGAGGAAATACAGGACTACATGAGGTTATATTAATACTATATTGTACTCATATTTTTTGATTTCAGTTTATGCCCGCACCTTATTCATTCATTTCATACTTGAGCACCTTTATTCGTTGCTTCTAGTTTTGTTTACAGCAAAATTTTCTTTGTGTTTTCGTTTTCCTCATTTATTTATGATGAATTCGTGATTTTCTCTTATGGATAAGATGAAAAAATTGTAAAAAACATATAGAATTTAACAAAATCATTTTTAAAATATTTTTTGGCTTATTACAAATATGGAATTATTTTTTTCCGATGAAAAATTGCTAAACAACTAATATTTTCATATGGAAAGTACTTTTCAAAAATTGAATCCAATATATGGTGAAGTTGAAAAATTAGTTCTGCATTCTAGTCAATAGCATAAAAATTGAAATTTTTATGGCTTTCATTCAAAAGAAATCTAGAAAAGAGTTTAAAACAAGAAAAGAAAAAGTTAGATGGGCTTGTTAGTCAGCTTGCACTTCCTAAATTATTTAAGGTTTGCTCAAAAATTTTGTGTGAAATATATTTTGTCAATACGCTCAAGTCGACTAATTGAAATAACTTACAGAAAGAATAGCTGAGGGTCCCGGTGCAAATGTTTCTCGAGGTTCGCCATAAGACATTTGGTAAGTATCACCTGTGGATATGATATCACAATTATAAATATCGCCGTAAATCCCTTGATTGATCTGCAAATGATGTCACTCATCAATGTATCACTTTAAAAGTAATTTGCAAACAAATAATCTTGACATAAAAAGTTTAGTCCAGCTGCATGGAATTTCCAAAGTTTTACATGCTTTTAAAGATCAAAAGCGATCTAAAATAGATATTTTAATGGATTTGCATAAAAACTCTTAATACCGTAGTGAAAATATGTGATGAGAGTAAAATATTAATCACTTAATTTTATTCAACAAACAATAGATACCTCAAATATATTCAAAGACTGTAAAATTGATAGCTAATTTTTGGAGTCTAAAAGTTCAACTGACATTATTGTTTTTTTAAACATGGATATCGTGAAAAAATCCTCCTGGTCGATTCGACTTGATTTCTGATAATCTTTCTTTTTTAAATTATATTAAAAATCAGTTCTTTAATTACTTTACAATTTATGGATTTTTTTTCTCTTTTTTTTTATTTTTTGCGAGAAAAGAAAATGAGAAAAGAAAAGTAAAAAAGAAATGGACGACTGTGGTCGTTCGAAAAGTATATATGAATGAAGTGAAACAGCAGCAGCCAGCGAATCAGAAATACTGTCAAATAAATGAGAAAAACGGAAAAATAAGAGTGCCATTATTGCTGTAAACGATTTTTATTAATGTTGGCGACCAAAGATCGACAAAGCAATATTCGTCTTACTGCTGATTAGCTTGCCCTTCCTTTAACTTTACTTGTATATAAACAATTTGAAATTAACACTGAAGTCATTATCATGGCCTTATGAGGATTTATTCTGCAATAGAAAATTTTCCATTGTAAAATCTCGTGAAAGAGGACGTTTGAGTAAAAGAGAAAAGGCCGGATGATCAGAATGCAAGAAGCACAGGTAATAGTAATTGTGCTTTCTCAGCAAACAATACATACACTGATAAGAGATTAAGTAACAGAGAGATGTGAAAATGCGTGTCATCATATTTTTGCAGCTTTCCAATCGATTTGACAAGATTTTTGTTTGAGCAAAACAAGCTTGATGAAACAAACATTTTGACTACCATAAAAATGTCTACATCATTCTCACTAATTTTCTGCATGCTAGAAAAGCGAGAATTTCTCAAGAATAATGATTCTGGACTTTTATGAGAAGATTCTATCAGAAAGCTTTTCAATTGAATGCCGTTAACAAATCTAATGGACGTTTTCCGGTTTACGATGTTTGCTACCCATCTTAGATATCTTCACCGAAAATCGTATTACAAGTCTTGAATTTGCAAGATTTTTAAACAGAAATAAATGAATATATTCGCAGACAAATGTACTTTCTATCTAAAAGAATTTTATCACTTCGTCCTTTTCAGTTCAATTACGCTACCAATAGAATGCTCTTGCAAGCCTAGAAATTCAAAGCAAACTTCATTTGCAAACAGCTAATGCACCAAACTATTCATGAATAAGAAAAAAAACACTTCCGCAACGTTCCATTTTTTTCTTTCTGGATCAAAGCACTGTGAGAATCGAATGTTTCGTCATTTCGATAACTTTACTTGAAAGAACCAATTAAATTAAAATAGAAATTTAATAATATAAACAATTCAACGGTTGATTTGCTTCAGTTTGAAAACTGCACGAATTAATTGGTTTCGTAAAACAGTTCCTCTGAGAGCAATTACCTTGCTATTTAAAAGAAAGAAGAATAAGGAGAAATTTTCAGCATGATAAACTGCAAAGGTGACAATGTCTTTTGAAAACTTGTTTTTTAAATAGCACTTGTCTTATGGTGCTGACAACATTTTTGGTGACGAGTAAAAGAAAAGGAAAATACTTGAAAGTAAAGATTACTGGAATGGATGCAATAAGAAGAGAGCAGTTATGGATATTTTAAATGCTCAGCAGTTCATTTATTTTCGACAAGGTGGAAGCAATGAGATTTGAAGTCGCTCGCTCGTCTCCAATGATTTTTGCAACTTATTGACAAAGTATCTCCATCGCACATAATTCCATTAAAATTTGCAAGCGACCGGAGCAACAAGGTTGCTAGATGATAGAGAACAAGTACCATTATCATAGAGGAAAAAGAGTGAGAGGACTGTTTGTTAAGAATTGAAATAAAAACATCTGGAAAATAGTTGGGAATAGCTTAGCAGTTTAATGGAAACTTTCGGTTATTTTAATATCTCTAAGATGACTTTCAGTTAGACTTTAGCTGCAAAAATAGAATAGAATTAACTTCAAACTGGATTGAAGCTGAAAGATATCCACTTTGACGTGCAGAAAGAGGTTACTCACAGATCTCTTTTTTAATCCAACAACGAAAATAGCAATGTTCAATTATGCTGAATATTTCGAAGCTTAAATTCAGATGAGATTATCAGATGGCAAACACCCTAATATTATTCTACAAATTAAAAAAGTGGAGAGGAAAGGCGGGATGGACAGAGAGACACAGAAGAGGACATGAAAAGTTCGAAAGAGTCGCAACTCTTGCAAAAATGGGATAGAAAAATTGGCAGAAAGATGATGTCCTCCGTGCTGCGAATGTAGAAAAAAGTGTTTACAAATTCCCAGCAATCATCTATGTAACGTCAATGAAATTTGAGAAAAAGAAAAGAATCCTTCATCACGGAGAAATCACAGCGAAAAAGAAGAGGATTAGACGCAAGAGAGAAATATATTGAATGAAAAGGGAGGGAAGAGAGAGGGCCTATTTTTAGCAAGGCTATCTATTCTTTACTTGCCAGTGCTAAAGAGGCCTAGCAAAAGGAATGAATTTTGCAAGGGCCTTTTAGTTTGCTGCTATTTGCTAAAAGCTTAGGATAATTAACAATGGATGTATGGAAAAGAGTGCAAAGGAAGTATGTGAACGAGTGGAATTCAACCATAAGGAACACAGAGGATGGAAATATTTCAATTTTTTGCTTGAAATCACAAGGGGAGAATATAATGGAAAAAAAAGAGGAATAAGGATCCGTGAAGAATTACGCACGGCTCTCGGTGAATATCCCCCCGTGAAGAAATGAGTGTTACGCGATCAGACGATACGTGCGCCTTCGAGAAAGTACACTTTACGAGAGGGAGAGAGTAAATTCTAAATAGCCATGAAGAACGATGTCATGCAGTTGCATGCAGGACTTGCATGCAGCTCGTGATGTTAAGCATTTCCAGCAGTGGAAAACGAAAAATAGCTGCTGAAATAATGGACAGAAGTAGAAAAAGTAAAGAAGAAAGAGCAGAGTAATTGAGAGAAGAAATAACAGGCATTGAGTGGAAAGCAAAAGCAAAACTATCAATACAAAATGATTGGGTGGTTGGAAGTTGATCGCGAAAGCTTTGCTGAAATTCTCTCCCCCTGCAAGTAGCAAAAAAAGTGCACGTCACCTGCTTACCTGTGACGACATGATCACCTATGATGATTGTAGTACCAGTTTGCAAATTTGCAGAGATAGGCTTGATATTCATTTATTTGTCACATTATTATGATTCTTATACAAACAAAGAATACGACTAGATATCCACGAAAGAACGATTCCGATAGAATTAGGATGAAAGTTAGGTTACGAAAGCGCAGTCAAAAAGAATATGTAAAGAAGGATGAGATATGAAATGCTTCAAATATTCATGTAAAGGTGATAAAGGTCAAATTGAGGACATTCATCTTAAACATACCCATTTACCCAACAAGAAGTGCTTAAAAATAAACAACTGGCCTCAAAATCATTGTAAAACTCCGACGAAATTCAAAAATTTCAGGTTAAAATTAAATAGATAGAAAGATTACGATGGTGAAAAGATTTTATA
The DNA here is from genome assembly GCA_002249935.1 of Onchocerca flexuosa. Lineage (NCBI taxonomy): Eukaryota > Metazoa > Nematoda > Chromadorea > Rhabditida > Onchocercidae > Onchocerca > Onchocerca flexuosa. The sequence goes on along the minus strand of KZ269991.1, from coordinate 7,174 downwards.
CTTAATTTCATGTGGGTATTAACAAAATTTCAATGTTAGGATAAAAACATTCGAATAATAAATGTATGAGATTTGTTAAACAATTTGGTTAGCTTTTTGAATGAGACTAGCTTGTGTCAATGTAAATTTATTGATGTCAGAAGCATACAAATCAACTTTTATCCCTTTTCATTTTATTCTTGCGCCAAGTTAAATCAGTTGCACATTCGAAAAAATTAGATTCTTTTGCATTAATATTTCAAAGCTCATAGTTCACATCTGAAAATTTTGAATTTTATATTCAGGCATTACTTGGTCTCTTGTAGCTATGACAAAATCAATTTCTAATTTCTCTTATTCAAAAATTTAGGGAGCAATGAATAAGGAATCATTGATTTGGCTGGTTAAACAAGAACGGGAAAAAAATGCTTGGTATTCAGATAAGTAGGTTAAGACATAAATTAATATATGAAAAGAAGTAATAGAAAATTTTAAAACATCTATTTGTGTGAAAATTATAAAAACACTGGAATATATCGAATGGGACAATGATTGCTAAAGCAAGTCAACTTTTAGTACTTTTGTGAGAAAAAAAATGTAGAGATCAAAAGTAAACCAAAAAATTAACACAGCGAAATAATTTTAGCAATTACTTGGTAATCAAACAATTATAGAACCAAGAAGACTGAGTTTAGAATCGGAATTGAAAAATTTGTGCAATGAGACATGAATATGGTATTTTGTTATGTAATTCTTGTATCATATTTGAATTATATTAAAATAGACAAGAAAATTTCTTTCTCTTAGAATTGGAGTCAATACGTAAGAAAAACTTCACGGATATTCTTGGATTATGCTTTATTTCCACTCCGTCAATTCTTCGCGTCATTCTTTGTACTACATACCACAATGTTGATGCAAGATTCAACATAGATTGCATGTGTGATAAGTAAAATAAACAAGCAGGTATTTTCACCTGTTCCATAGAAAATCAAAAATGTCCCGTGGAAGAATAGTCATATGGAAACTAGTTTTTGATCGTTCAAGTGAGATAAACAATCTAGCATTAATTTGGAAATCCGTAAAAATTGAAGGAATGTCAACTGTTGAAACATTTCTGTTCGACTTGGATTTTTTTGGTTTGCAAAAGAAGATAGAACAGTTGGCATGCAACGATTGAATGTTAAAACTTTTTTGGTGCACGACTGATATTGGTGCTTAAAATAGCAGAAATTTTTTTTTATCCTCACTCCTTAGTTTCAATATCATTATTATTTACATTATGAAATAATTTCAATCGGAAGGCACGGCATACAGCCTAATCTTTCATTCATGGTCATGGCTAATAGCCAAGCTTTTATATTAGCCATATACGTTGGCCGAACTTCTATATGAACAGCAAATAAACCTGAGAAGTTAAAATTCACAAAAAAACTACTATTGCAATATTTTTTCTTATAAGTAATTTCAGTTAATGAAAATGACACTTTTCTTACCACTCATCTTAAAGTCGATGATAATTTTGCATTAAATGTTAGTGATTATTTGAGCACAATATTTTAAGAAGATAAAACTTCGAAATCTTGCAATGTTTTTATGCCGATTTAAATTCATTTTACGATATACATAATATTGAGAGATGAAGATTCGAGCATCACGTGAAGAGCATGTATTTCCAAAATCATTTATCAAATCAAATAGATGAAAAATTCGTTGAAGCATTGTTCTTCTTACTTTTTATTTCATGCTTTTCATTCTTTTGAGTTATATTTTCAAATTTTTATATAGATATAGATATATTTTTGTGATCCATAAGAAGTCTGAGCATACATTTGAAAAAGAGATCAGATTTCTTCTTCTCTTTTAATTTTTTAATTTGTATCTTCTCGTAATAGCGAACAAGCGGATGAAGTGATGATCGAACAGGAAGAAGTAGAATGTAAATAGTAACTCTTTCATGAAAATTACAGAACCTGATTGTTTTGAAGCTCTCCTTTGAATAAAGTATCGGTGGGAATCATTGGATGAGTGTCGTGAGATTCAACTGATGTGCCATCATTGAACAAATTAGGTATTGTTTGCAATTTATCATCGTAAATAGTGTTAATTTCCGTATTGTAAAACATCTTCATTTACTTATTCTTTATCTAAAAACCGCAAATTAATAGCTGATATTGTTTTCAAGTGAAAATGAACACAGCGAAATTTCGGAAGCATAAGCATTTCACGTAGAAAAGATAAGCGAGATTTTGATGGTACCATCTAACCTAATTAAAATTAATACAATTTCACAAAAAGTTTTGCTTCAATTCTTTTTTCATTTCATGACTTTTTATTCTTGCTTGATATTGAAATAATTCTGCAATCATTCCGAGAGACAGAAGTTTTGAAAAATTGGGAAAGCAGAAAGAAAAAGAAAATGAAGGGGTTATTTTATATTTATAGTTAGATAAGGATGAGTAAAATTTATTTAAAAAGAAAATAAAAAACAAAATTCGAACAATATTTGAAAAATGCGTGCTCAATTGAAATGTATGCTGATTACAATTCAAAACATAATAATATAAAAATATGCGAATAAAAATTCATAAATAGGAGAAATTTGATGAAATTCATTGATTATTGTTAAAAATGGGTAATACTTGGAGAATGAGTAGTCATTACAAGGAAAAAAGGGTTAGAAAGAAATTGAAAAATATACGAATATTGCAGGGATATCATATGAGACTTTCTTTTAGTCAATGTTTAGATGTTCACAAAAAAAAAAAAAAAAAAAGGAATGGATTAGTTAAGTAACTTAGTAAGAGTATTTTGATTCTAGCTAGATTGATATCGTCAGTAACTCTCTATTTTAACTTACCAATTTTGTGCTCTGTGCAAAAGAAAATGTATAAATGTGAAAGATTTGGTGAAATTGAATTAAATATTTGATGCTAAATGCAAGAACTAAATTTTTCACTAAATTTCAGTGCAATAAGTTTGCAAAATAATGCAAGGGATTTTTCATAGGATAAATAATTTAATTTCAATAAGGCAGTAATCTATTCCAAGTTGATCTCAAATGACATCATGGTTTTAATTCAAATAACACTTTGATTTTTACTGATTTTATCTAGAAAAGGAAATTTCTGGTAAAGTTGTTATTCCAATCCATTACCAAATAAATCCATTTCGGATTCATCAGAAATATAATACATGCTCAAGTTGATCGCTTCAAAAAGTTCATAGCTTGATTACTGGCTTTCCTATTCAATCAATAATATTTTTATGAAAATTGAAAACCGGTTTTTATACTATGAGTTTTATTTCAATGACAAAAAATATATTTATCAAAAGTAGTCAAAGAGAAAGTCAATTGAAAGCCGCAAAAAATTTTTTTATTAATTATTTTCAAGTAAATGTAATCACATTGATCCTCAGCATAAAAAAACCTTAAAAACAAAAATCTGCACTCCAAGAATGACTTTTCACATTTCTAATTATTCCGACCTATCACTAAAAAAGCAAACAAACAAAATGAAGAGATAATTTTGAAAAACGTTGAATCAGAAAATGACTTTTAGATGATAAGTGGGTGCAATCAGGTGAAGATGAAATCGGGAAAGGTCATAGATTACAATGTTTCAGTTATCGTAGACACCTACATATATACATGCATACACACATAAATGCATACATAGTGTACAACTGCGACAAACTCTCTTCAACTTGTCGCACTTTCAGAATACATTCAAAAAAACTTTGAGAGAAGTTATGGCTTGTCACTAGCGAATTTCTGAATTAATCGAATCTCTGAATTAATCGAATGCTGAAAATGTTGCATTTTTTTGCAAGACTCAAGTTTTGTCGAAGATCTTAAACTAATGCGATCCGGCAAGTGACGACCTATTGGCGAAGTCCATTGAACAGACAAAGGTCTGCATGGAACAACAATTGATTCAACTATTGATTTGAAAATGAAAAATTCTTATAACTAATGAATTTCGTTTTGAAATGAACAATTCGTCATACCATTACTTCCTAGTTTTGAAACTATTTAAAAATATAGAATTATTCAAAAATGATAAGAAAAGATTTACTGCTTCTGCAAGCTATGATGCTACGATCGATCCCAATAGTACTTCACATTCTTAGCACATGTTATTGATTGGAAACATACGAACTATCGATGACAGAGATTTCAGTCAAGTAATCAAAAATAAAATGATAACAAGTGGAGGGAAGAAAACAAATTGAGGATCGAAAATAAAACTTTCGTCTGTTCATCGGCTAAAGAAGTTAAATTAACAAGTCTTTGACTGCAGCTTTCTTGTAATTCTGTTCAACAGCCAAAATCGTTTTATCAGCTTCAGAAAGTGATAATTTTTTTTTATCATCATCCTTCCTGCACGCTCTTTTCTCCTTTTTCCCACTCCTCTTTCCCATCTCTTTTCCACACTTATTTTAATATATCTTTTTTTTTTTAAAAAAGGATGAAAAAATATTGATGTATTGAGCTAATTATTCCTTGCAACTGTGCATATCAAAGCTTCCTTTCCTGTCCATAGTTAACATCACGGAGACGAATAATGAATAGGCTAACCTTTGAAGTGAGAAGAAAATTCTTAAAACTGAAAAGTGAATGGCTGAAATTTAATGTAAAAATAATTTATCCATAAAATTGGTTTGACATATTTTTATGACTTGTGATCTCTAATCCGAATAATCAATTACGGCTAGAAATAGTCAAGGAAAAGACATGGTATAAAGTCTGACGAATTAACTTGCAAGTTTGTAAAATAAGGCTTTTTTCAAAAAAAAAAAAAAAAAAAATAGATCGCACTACAATAGCTGTGCTGACAATATTTTCTTCATCGAACACATTATTTTACCATTTTATTGGATACTAGCAAGTACCACAAACCAATTTTCCGACTTGATCTTTTACTCATCTGGATTACAAAAATACTGATGCGATGGTTTCTCCTGAGTAAATTTTAAGATTCATAGTAATTCTATTATTTAAATACAAGAATTTGTTTATTTTTCGAAATATTAGTCGAACAAATGTGATAAATTTCTTAACTGAATATATTAATGAGCAAAATATATAGATATACATACATGCATAATTTATTGAATATTACATGAGAGATCACAAATGCGTTTCCTTTCGGATTACCGATGAAAACAATTTCTATAACATACTGAGGCAGCCAGAAAACTAAGGTGTAACGATTGAGATATGAAAATTCAATTTAACTTCTTTTTTCGGACCAACGAAATATATCACGCCAATAACCTACGAAGTCTTTTTTTTTCCTTCATCTTGTTTGCACTATCTAATAAAGTTGGTCGAGTTTAACTGACACAAATAAACTTTGATTTCATTCCAACTTTAGTTGGATTATCAAAAAAAAAAAAAGAAAAAAAAATTGGAAAGAATGGCAATAATTTGAATATCATTTTACAGTTCCACAAATAAATTGATAAAATCGCCTATTCAAATACGATTACATGAAAAATGCGATTGTGATAGGAAGAGCTGAAAGACAACCTGATCAATCACACATTTTTTTTTTGGTGAAACTACTCTGATAATGGCGAAATGAGTCGGTGCAACTTGTATCAAAAGAACTGGGTCAGATGATGAAGATTTGGAGAGAGTATTTGCAGAATTTCTAATTTCTGGATACAAACTGAGCTAAATTCATATCCAGAAGATATTTTCTTGAATAACGCTTTCATCTTCTAATGCATTGCGGCCCATACACCCACATCTAATTGGTTAACAAAAACTAATGGAGCTATTGCGAATTTATCCCTTCCTTCACATGTTTTTTTGCTTCAATGCTTGATTACAAAGTAAACCAAATATTCTCAGTACTGTGTTATGTCTCTTTCATAAGCAGACTTTTTCACTCGACAAATCGCGTCAACTCGTGTGGTTTGCCACGAATAAATGATGTTATCGATTGGTTGGTGGATGGTTTGTAATTGAGAGTCAGCTTTTTTGTAGTATGGAAGTTTTGGCGGTGGAACTTTCAGGATGACCGTGTGCCTGCTGTAGTTTGGCCTCGGTCCTTAAGAGAACCCGGGAAGAGGGCAAGGAGGCTACTAATCTAATGGTATGTAACCTACTCGGTCGCTAATATTAAAAAGTTTTCCTGAGATAGATTTGCATATATACTTGTGATGGGAGTTTATTGAAATGTGAAATGGAAGCATCACAGATCGTTTCTTTCCTCTTCGAAACAGTGGATAGCAGCGTGGATGTTATAGCTTTTAGAAGCATTATTATTTGAAAATGTTAATTTTCAGGCAATTATTAGGAGCAAATTTGGTACGATGACTCTGTACATCTGTCCGGAAACTGGAGATGACGATAATAATGGCACCGAATTAAAACCTTTAAAGTAATTTCTGTACTTTCTTTGTTCATTTTTTTTTTTTTAAATTGAAAGCTTTAAACAAACATCGTAAAATGGCGAGACTTTGTTCAAGTTGCACATTCTTCTGGGATTTTTTTCCTTCAATTCAAGTTATATTTCGGAAATGTATGAGGAAATAAGGAATATGAGAGTTGCAGAACGCTTTTCAAAGCGATGATTATTGCTAAATCACCGAAAGGTGACTTCTTAATAAGAACAACAAAGGATGGCAAACAAGTATGGGAAGCTGCTTCAAAGACTGCTCTCAAGAAAAATCAGAAACGTTATGAGCAAGAAATGTTGAAGAACGAAAAAGTTGTTGCAAAGGTTATTTATTTTCTGGAAATATCAGTTCAGTAGCTTGATTATTAAAAGGAACGCGAGATGTCTACAACAGATGCGTAATGCGTGAAGAATTTTAATTATTAATGGATGAATTTAATTAGTTACTGTATCATATTGACGTTGTTTTACTTAATCTTTAAATCTTTAAGAAGAATGCAGTAGAAGAGGGAGTAACAGGAACCCTTGAAGAAGCGAAAAAAATACAAATAGAATTGGACACGAATCTACCATGTCTCACAGGACTAAAGATTCGAGATCTCGTTAACCACCGTAATGAACGCGTTTGCATCAAAGGATGGATTCATCGAATACGTCGACAAGGTATTGCAGAATTATCATTTGTTGATTGTCACAATTAGTTGATTCTATGAAATTCATGTTTTTTTTTTTTTTTTTTGTTTTTTTTTTTTTTTTTTTTTTTTTTTTTTTTTTTTTTTTTT
>KZ269990.1:1009589-1063136 GCA_002249935.1 Onchocerca flexuosa | reverse complement strand
GCTGTTTATTGCTTTTTTGTCGCAGTAATTGAAAATAAAGTTTGTTAATATACTGTATTTTCCATACATTCATATTCTATGGTAGTAGTATATTAAAGTACTTAATTTTCATCTAAGTTTTGATTATAATAATATGATCTTGGTGGTAGTAGCTTACCGAGATCATTATAATATAATCTTTATTAATCCTTTTGTTACTCCCTCGTTCGGTTTTCGTTGTTAATGTGGTGGTTATATAGTTGCGAAATTTGCCCATTGCCAAGGTTCATCCATTTGAAGAATGTTGCTACTGTCCAGATGAAGAGTAGAAACCTTAGAAATATCGAAGAAGGTTTGATCTATTTGGGAGAGTTTCAACCTTGTTTTTCTACTGTGCGATTTTAGACATGTTGAATTACGCACCGTTTGCGAAGAAGTGCGATTTCCAGACATTTCGTTTTCCTTTCCCTATTTTTTTCTTTTGTTTGAGATTCTGATGAGACAAAAAGAAAATTTGGCGGACAAGGACAATGTCATTCCTTCAAGGCAAAAGAAAGTCGATTACAGTGAAGAAATGGGAACTTCGTGGGTAAAGTTTGTTAGTTTTATTCTTATTATAATTGTAATATTATGAATAAATGGAGCCCTGTAAATTAGGTTTGCAACTAATTAATCGTTTGGGTAGTGAATTGAATCACAATTGCATTTAACTTAAATCGGCTGGAAGGTCATGTACTGCAGTCTGGTTATGGAAGGCAGAGTTGTGAAATTTAACCTTGACTTTTATTTATCTAAATGTTTTTATTAGTTCGTTGTTTTAGCCGAGGAAGCAGCATCGTCCATGGCGAAATAAAGTTCGTAAAAAAGCTGCTAAGGAAGCGAAAAGAAAACTGAGGGAAAAGAAAGGTAGTTATATTATTCGTTGGAAGAGATCTTTTGGTACTACAATAAGTCGAGTAAATAAGAACTACGGGAATTACTTTTTTTTCTGTGCTCTGTGATTTCTTATTTCAGACACCATTTCAAGTGGTATACAAATAATGCAAAACAAGAAGAAAAGTAGGATCAGGAAGACTAATTATCCTAATGGCCCAAGTAAAAATGTGGCAGTGGATAGACAAGAAATGAATAGTAGAGAAAAAAAAATTGATTCTTCATTATTTCGATATATCAACGAGCAGTTATATACAATGAATGGTGCTGAAGCTATGGAACTGTTTCGGAAGGACTCAAAGGCTTTCAAACTGTACCATAAAGGATATCAAATGCAGGTTTGCTAGTGGGAATCACATAAAGTATGAATAAATGCCTATATGAGACTGTTCTAAATAAAGTGGAAGAAATTTTATTGTGTAAGTGATTTACCCACTTCTATCAAAAGAATGCTGAGTATTTGGATTTATGATCTAATGTACAAATTAGTTAAGGTAATCGATATTTTGAATCAAAGATTGGTGGATTTCTGCAATGATGTAATATATCGATGGCGTTTGCAAAGAATTAAAAAGAATTAAACTTTGAATATGCGTATTGAGAAAGTGAAAATAGTTGATTAACGATTTAAAATTAATAAAATGATTGTTTACAGGCAAAGAAATGGCCATGCAATCCACTTCATATCATTATTCAATGGATAAGATCACTGAAACGTGATGGTTTAGTGATTGCTGATTTGGGCTGTGGAAATGCAACTATTGCTGAAACATTATCACATACAGCTACTGTACATTCTTTCGATTTGGTTGCTGTAAATGATCGCGTCACGGCGTGTGACATGTCCATGGTATATCAGTACATTAGAATATTGGTTTTAGCGGCATGAGTAGCATAGTAGCTGAAGATGTTTAAGATTTTCTCTAAATCTATTATTCTTCTGCTGTTGGATACATGTAAATCCACTATTAATCTCTTATGCATAATGGAGTTAGTTTCACTCATTTTGTATAGAGCTATTAGACAGGAAGATGATAAGCACATATCCTCAACAAAACGAACTTTAAAACCGCATATTTTTAGTTTATTTTAAAAGTCATATCAGTGAGCTTGAGAAGGCTTATAATGACGAAAATATGATTTTAGTTCAGACTGCTTCGTGAAAGTGTGTATTCTGCCTATTGAACGAGTGAATCAGTAGCAGCGTCAATAAAGCTATTTTAAGTTATATGAACGTACTTTTAACTTACTTAATTGTTCATTTGATTTAACCGCTTTTTCTAGCTTAAGTTAGTTTTTGTTGATAAATAAGTTTTGTGCAGGTCCCGCTGCACAATGAATCAGTGGGTATTGTTGTTTTTTGTCTTTCATTAATGGGAACCAATCTGAACGAATATTTGAGCGAAGCGAATCGGATATTAAAGAAAGGGTTTGTTATCATTTCATATATTATTAAATAATGGCATAGAAATATTGTGCTTATTGATAATCTATTTCAAGGAGCTTAACATATGCCTACTTGCAGAGGTTTTTTGAAAATAGCCGAAGTTGCGAGTCGATTCATAAATATAAAGCAGTTCGTGCATGCTGTAACAAAAATGGGATTTGTTCTTTCTGAAAAGGTTCGTTAAATTGTATTACCCTTGAATTGTTGTTGTGCGAAGAGTAAAACAACGATTTATAAATAAATAGAAGAGACTTTAATAATAATAGTATATATTCAGATGATTATTGTATTAAAGAATTTTAGATGATGAAAGATGGTGATTATTTTGTTATTTTGGAGTTTACCAAGGCTGGTAAAGTGGTACAGAAACAACCTATTGGATTAAAATTGAAGCCTTGTTTGTATAAAAAGCGGTAATTCTTAAATCTTTCAATGTTAATCATTCTGTTCAAAGTTCATTGCATTACAGGATATTCTATTTGTAAGTTGACTTTAGAAGAGTTTAATTGTTTATATTGACACACTGTCAATCTTTTTTATTCCCTGTTGTTCGTTATCTTTGAAAAACCGTTAAAGAAAAAAATGAATTTCTAGAAATCAATTTGTATCATACTACAATGGATTTTTCTAAAACTTATCCATTGTCATTGTGATCTATTATAAATGTATCTTCTTCAATTGATAGAAACTGGAGTTGTTGTTACATAAGTGGGAAAATGCTACAACTCAACTTTACTTGGATACTATTTCATAATTTCTAATAGTTGGTAATTCATTGAATATTTTTCGTTTCTTATCAACAAGAAAGGTTTGTTTTGGATATAAATCGAAATTGAACATTGTTTTCCCGATGGAGAATATTAAACGACTTTCATAGTTGCATCGCTTCTGCAATATTTCTTTGCAGTAGTAAGTAAACATTTCTGCAAAATGAATGGAAAAGTCTTAATACTTAAATTGTAAAATGGTCACCTGGTTACATACACTTGATACTTTGATATAAAAGATTGTAGCGTCAGTCATGAAATTATTCATTGTACATTCATGCCGTTTAGATGTATGGTTTAATCGGATTTTTTTGAAAAATGGATTAATGAATTTAACGAGAATTTCTTTCAATCACAAGTGACATATCTGATTTTTTCAAAAATAGTTTCGTTCCTTACTCCAATATACTTGCCAGTTATACCATAACACATTCTTCCCACACATCCCGTATATATTTATCTTGAAGAAAGTGATGTAGATTGTTAGCAGCTTCCCAAAAATGTTTTTTATCTATTTTAATTGTGAAATTACAATTTCCATTTTCTAAAATCTTTTATGAGAATTTGTGGTTAAAAAATTGCGAGCAGAATTAAACTTAAATCGGTTCAACGAATGCAAAACACAAACACGCATAGAAGAAATCAGGCAAAGGGATACTCAGATTTGTTTCACACATGATGAAATACTCTCCGCAAAATCTACTAAGTAATATTCATAAAAAATGGAGTTAACCCTGTGAAGTGAGCAACGGAAAGTTGTCCGAAGATCGTTAAAGTTCTACTATTATTTAATATCAGGCACGAGTAGATGTCGAATCCTCAAGTTTATCGCTCTTTTTTCAAATCATCAAGAATTTATATGTTCGACTTATAGAGATAAACTTCCATAGTTTCATCAATTTATTGTCAAAGTCAATTGCGTCTTTTCAAACTGAAACTAATAAGCAGTATCGAAACGTCTGGAAGTTTTTTTAACAATTATATAAAACTGTCCTTGCGGAATGCAACATATAAAAGATTTGGTTTTATTCTTTTGACTAATCATCCAACAGTCATTTAAAAGTGAAATTCGAAGAATGAAAGTGTCAAAACTAACAGTAACTTCACATTAAATTTTTGTCAATAGTGTTTCATTTAATCTTTTTGTTTACCAGGCTGTTATTTTTCATTTTTTCTTTACAGTTGAGTCACATTGTCTGTCAGAAAACTGTCGACTTACGTTTAATGGACTGATTAGTTTTCTAACATTTGCAAAGCTCCTAAAATATTTTCAAGCTATTTAAAAAAAAAAATTTCGATATTCAATGAATGAAATAAAATCACTTCTGCATAGCAATTTCCTGATAAATTGTTGGCGTTCTGTTTGTCATCGCAAGTTATTTCAACAGTCTATGGATACAAAGGTCACTCCATGTGCAGCAAATTATTTTTTGCATACTGAAGTATAAATGTAAAATAACTTTTTGCAGCAAAGGAAAGTTTGTAAAATAGGCAACCAACAATGCCTTTCATAATGTGAAATCTTACTTGAAATTTATTTTTCAAATAATGCTAAATACAAAATGGAAAGTTCGAAATAAAAATTGAAATATTTGTAAGTAGGAGAGACGAATTTGTTGTGAATAAGTAGGCATTATCGTAGGCATCCTGAAGAGAATTCACTTCATTGTTTATGTCATGAAACTGATCTTTTGCAAAGTTTAAAGAAAGAAATCAGGAACTAATAGATAGTATTAGTTTTTGGTTTTTTAAGAGAATTAGGCCTTAAACTTCATCCTTTATGTTCATTTATTGGAAATCATCAGCAAATACCGATACAACATACAACGAGAAAGAAGATGGAATCAACAGAGAGATCAGAAGTTCATGAAAATTGATACAAAGGTTGAAAATTAGTGATGCGGTAGGTCCGAATGATCCAAAGAAAGGCGCATTTAAGTGGGTAATGCAATCCATTTTCCCTTTATCGCCTCTTCGCTTCTCATTTTCCAATTTCCTTACTTCGAACTCCTCGAAGTGAGCACTGCTGATTGGCTAACTATGTAAATACACTTCAGTACCGTAACATCTATTCGCATTACTCGGAAGCCATTAGAACCCGTTTTCGTCTCTCTGTCACATGCTATTTCTTCATGTCACTCATGGACCAGAGGACTAGAAAATCATTTCAAGATAAAACTTAGCCGCGTGAGAATCTTTTGAAAACATGAGACGCGCCTCTCATCACTTGCATCAATTGGATTCGATGATTTCAATCATGGAACCCTCCATAAATGGCTAGATATCACCATCATCATCAACGTGAACAACAGCTGACAAACCTGATCCGAAATACGGCTCCACAACCTGAATGCTTGCCTGTCCCTCATCCGGAACTCTGCTCATCCCGGAAACCTGAGTTGAATGCGGTAAATCTAGACAATAATTCAATATCGGTGCTTAGTTCTCGAATGCCAATGTTCGAATTTCCATGGAATTTATCTATGGCCAACAGTGCAATATTATCATCATTATCAGCAGCTCCAGATTCATCATCATCTGTGTTCCCAATACGAAACTCTTCGCTGGAACAGTTAACATCAGTGAATGATATACGCTATTTGGGTCTAGCCGAACGACTGCCATCTACCACTGCTGTACCACAATTTACACTTTATGCGCACTTGAGTAAGTGTTCATCACTCGTTCACAAATTTATGAATTATCGATCGATCGATTGGTTTGCAAAATTTTGAACATAAAAATCCGGAAAAGAAACGGATTATGAAGGGCTGACTGTTATGTTAGAGTTTCAAGTGAGAAATTTAGAGCAATCAAATAAGTTCGATTTTCTGATTAGTGGAGTTGTTTTGCTGGTATTAATTGTTCTTTTATTAGTAATTTGTATCCGATAAGTGTATTTTAATTTAATAGACCTGAAATGAGTGAAAAATTAATCATTTTGTACCAAACAAGTCCAGATATGCACAGTGATTCACGACTCAATTTGACAGCTAACTACTCTGGCAGTAACGACACTTCCAAATCTTCCGTACAACTACGTTCGCAGCAGATGCGACGAAAGCCGCGCGTTTTATTTACCCAATCTCAGGTAACTTTGATAAATTTGTCACACTATACAGATCTTATTTGTTCTTTTCTAATCTCATGCTTGTATCGCGCCGATTCGGCTCAAACCATCTCAAATTTGGCGCAAATGACTCGTACTTCAAGTCATTTCATATTCTTTTCACAGAACAGCATAGAATGAAGAAGATTTCGCAAAGCGCTCTCTTTTAGCCCGGCTTCTTCCTTAGTTGTTCACTGACGTTTGTCCATTACCAAGTTCAATTTACTCGAACTTTCCCATAGATCTTGTGAATTATTGGACCTGGTCTTGACTGGAAGTTATATAGAGGCGGCGTATCTGAAATATACATGCATATATCGACAGAAAGTAATTTGTTTTCCCAGTTTTTAACTTACCTAGCAATTGATAGGTCAGAAAGAACAAAACAGATCAAAATGCCTTCCCTACCAGCAAATAATAGGATACGGATAATTCAATTTCAGGTAAGTGAACTAGAAGAGAGATTCAAACTGCAACGATATGTGAATGCAGCAGAACGGGAACGATTAGCAATAACGTTGGGTCTTACTCCCACGCAAGTCAAAATTTGGTTTCAGAATCGACGTTACAAGTGTAAACGGATGGAACTGGATCGAACGTTGCAACTCTCATCTCAACTGATTCTAAGTCACAGCTCACCTGCTTTTATACGTTCAGTTCAGTCAACTGTGCTGCGATGAATTCATGATAATGTCTTTTTCCAATTTTTTCTTCAGTTATTTAATCAGCCGTTTCTCCCGACTCGGCAGGACTTTCCTACACGCGGAAATTGTAGGTTATTCTTATTGTGTTCTGATGAAGTTTCAGTGAAATAAAGTTCTTTCGGGAAGAAGGAAGGAGGATAGAATGGTAAAAAAAAGATTAAAAGTTTATAGCAAGAGAATGACAACAATTTGATTATTCACTTTTTCATTTCGTTGTAGTTTCAGCCCTTCGATGAATATCTAATATTGGGATCATTCGAAAATAGTCGAACTGATATCTCAATAAGATGATTTTTCCAATTTTTTAATGCATCTATTACTTTAAATAACACTACTGTGTTCATTTTTGTAACGAAATGAAATTAAATCAGACAGTATTTTGTTAGGAGCTTTCGAAAATCTTTTAAATGAAAAATGCAAGGGCATGCATTTTAAAACAATTTCCGAATATGAGAAACGATTTGAATCGATTTAATTCCTGTAATTAAGTGGCAATAGTTAGAAGGATGCAAATATGAGTGAGATCTGAATGAAATGTAAATTACTCATCAAAATAAAGACGCCGTCATCGACCGTTTTCAACTACATCTTACTTGGGCACATCAGTTGCAACGACTGACATGTCTGGGGAATGTTTTGTACCAAAAGTTTTTGAAACGATCTTCTTGCTATCTTCAACTAATCATCTATTTATCCACTGAAAAAATTCGGTCAAAGTACATTTTGTAAAGCAGATAAAGCAGATCATACAGCCATTAACTCGCAAAGATTGCCATCAAATCATACCTTATTTCTTGAGTTTTGATCCTTGAAAGAATGTCTAATTCAAAGATATAAGAAAAGCAACATTTAGAATAATAAATATAAAACTATTCAGCATTAAAGGTCATAAGTTGCGCTTAAAACAAATTTTCCACGGAATATCGGGACACACTGTTGCAAAACGATCATTTGGACATGCAATATGATACAGATGGTTTTGACATTGCTCGGATTGAATGTTCAGAGTAAGGGGGAGATAGAGGAGAGACGTAGATTGTTGAGTAATGTTTGATTAAGGGGATGAGAGATTATGCAAATTTCCATGTATTCTGATTGTACCACTGATTGAAAGCAAGGAAGAAGTAATGTTGCTGAAGAGATGTCAGAAATAGTTGAAAATTGGGAGTCGAAATAGCATTAGTTAATGAAGGGATGCTAAAAGAGAAGTTGTCAGCAGTGACAATGAATGGAATAGCCTTAAGGGTGCAAGGTAGTCTATAAAATTGCTTGGCACACTTTGATTTTTTATTAGTGAGAAGATTGATCACATGATGAGTTGACAGAAAGAGGAAAAGAAAGGGGAGAGGTTCCTTGGTTAGAGAGTTTATATGAAAGATTGCTGTTACCTCCCGACACTCCCAGGACCTTTCAGGTCAGTAAACATTGATTGGTTGCACTCCTGCTTTCGCATATTGTTCAAGACAACACTCTCTTTTCCTTACCTGCTTGGATCAAACTACATTCTTTTTTTTTTTTTTCTAGGCCTTAAACAATATCTTTGCAGACATGGGAACAAGGTACGGTGGCGGACGTGAGGGACGTAATCAACGTGGTGCAGCGTATAACGCTAATGGTAGACAGTCTAGGCCTGTCCAACGATTATCGTTTCGACGTGAAAATAGTGGTGATCCAGATGCCAATCTTTCCTCATTTTACAGGTTTAATATGATATTTTTATGTAAAAACATGGAGCAAGAAACGGTATGCGTTAGATTTTATTTTTCCACAGTGAGTTGATGAATTGTATGCATGATTTCTGATCGAAGTTCAGTCGTATGTCAGGTTTCAATTCCCAGCTGAATTTCATTTCTAATTAAGAAAGACATTTTAACGAATTAGACTTATATTATGATGTAGGTAGTTTACCTTATAGGTGCATCTTAAAACCGTTAATCTGAACACCAAAATCCTTTAAGAATGTCGAGCAAGATGTGATGTTTACATATTTTTATCTTTCGCAATACCATATTGGAGACGTTAATTTTATTTCAGTCTTTAACAGTTTAATAATTTTAACTGCCTTAGTTGCGTAATTTTTACCATTACAGAGTTAGTGTTTCAAATCAGCTATATTGCGCACATTTTGCTTTTATTTCTAATTTAGAGATCGTTTCGGTAGTCATTCTCCTGAAGAATATATGAATCTTCGTTTTTCCCATTTTGACAACAAAATTACCAAGGACGAAATTAAAGATATTCTGGAGCGTGAATTCCGTCGATATGCTCCATTTGAGGTGAGTTTCTTTTGGATTTCTATGTTTGCTTCTTTAATTTCAGAAAATTCAATTCAGTGATATCTTCAGTGTTTATATTTGCATATATACTTGTATAAACTCAGAAATTGTTAGAGATCGCCGTCGTTCCTTTTCTTTTTTTTCTTGAATTGGAAATTCATTTATAGATAAAAATAGTGCGTAACCCTGGCGACGAGCAGCGCCTTGCTTACGTAAATTTCGAGCGTCCAGAAGCTGCTCGAACAATACGACATACGATGTTACCAAGGTTGCAAAAATTACTCGGAAAGAGGCTTCATCTTGATCCTGCAGGTATCATTAGAGATCAAGAAGGAAAATATATTCCCGACCGATATAATCGAGCACTGCAAGCTGAACGAGAGCGTGAACGAAAGGATCCTCTAAGAAGGTAAATCCATGTTATGGAAGTATTTTGTTTGCAAAAAATAAAATAATATATAAAATGATGCTTTTGTAGGAAATCTCCAAACAGACGTCGTGAGGAAGGGGGGACATGGAATTTGAAAGAAGATGACAGTGATGCAACGAGAACACTTTTTGTGGGAAATATGCCTGCCGATATACGGGAATCAGAAATTCGTCGTGTTTTTGAAAAATATGGAAAAGTTGAAGATGTTGATATCAAAACACCTCCAGAAACTAATGCTGCATATGCTTTCGTCCTTTTTCAGGTTGATTTTTGCGAGAAACTGAAACTTTTTCCTTGATATTTATTATTATTGTTCATATGACCAATAATATGCAAGCATATATACGAGCATATTTTCCGAATGCTTAACACCGTGTAAAGCAATACTTAATATTAGTTACTTGATATTTGGTACTCAAATATTAGCTGAGTTATTACGCGAGTGATCAGACAATTATATTATTACATAAGTCATAACTTTTGCTGTTTTTGTAGACTTTGGAACAGTCCATGAATGCAAAAGCCAATGAACATGATCGTCCAATACGGCCCGGTACAACTCGTTGTAAAATCGGCTATGGCAAATCACAGCCATCAAATCGTCTTTGGATCGGTGGACTAGGACCTTGGACATCTGCAGAATATTTGGCTAAGGCACTTTTTCCGCTTCTGTCAAGTTATTCCAAAATTAATGACATTTTCTTAACACTTTCGATGATTCCCTAATAAGGTATCTTTTTGCGTCGAAATATAACTAGATGAATTTGAAATACTCAAATCTCCTTAAGTACTATAGCATATCGTGCTTTGGATATTTGAGGTTTACAAATCATTGCCAAGTTCAAAAGACAGTTGTAAAATGATTCCAATTTGCAGGAATTTGATCGATATGGGCTTATTGATCGGTTAGACTATGAAGAAGGCGCTGATTTTGCCTATATACGGTTTACGGATCAAAATGCAGCAATGGATGCTTGCCGTGCCATGAAAGGATTTCCATTGGGTGGAAGAGACCGATGCATCATCGTTGACTTCGCCAAGTTCGTGATTTGCTATGTTTTTTTGCGTCCTAAGTTTCAATTCTCATCGAATTATGAGTAGTGATTCAAAATTATTTATAGAGATGATCAAAAAGAAGATCGTAAAAGGCGACGTAGCATGTCTACGGGATCAAGAAAGCGCAACAAGGGTCCACGTACGCCACCTGAAAGTCCATCAAGTACACCATCTGATGGTGAAATCGATACCATTGATGAGCTGGAGCGAAGAATTGCGCCAACTTGGCAAGGTTTCATTATCCTGAAGAAAACTGAATACGCAATTCGTTTGCATCGTATCTCGGGAACTGAACATTTGCTCCAAAAGTTACTTCGTGATCCGACGGATGGTAGCGCATTGAAGCTGCATATTACTCAACGGCTGCCACTAGTTAGTCAGGAAGCGCTTGAGGAACGGCTAATTCATTCATCAAAGAAGCAACTTAGCTTAATGATTGCTGTAGCATGTGATAAGCCTATTCGGCCGCTCGTTAATTATCTTTCTGAGAAAGATGCTGCCGGTGTTGTTACTGTACCTAGCGGTGTATTGTATGTTTTTGCTGCCAGTAATATGGCTGATCGATTAATTCAGGCCTGCGCTCGCAATATAACCTTATTGACACCTGAATGTGGCCATCTGTTATTTGCACTGGCCCTAAAGGCCTCTCCTGATACTCCCAATGGGGGTTAATTCACCAACTGTATTCTGTGCTACTTTTTTAATATCTACAACTGTTTTAACTGTGAAACTTCTGTCAAGTAACAGTTTTTCTTTGGTTTATTGCGTACAACGCTGTAATTATTTCAGCTTTTTCTTTATTTCTATATTTCTATTTTGGTAAGTTCCCATGTTAAGTACTTTCTTATCTTGAAGAAAATTAATTACTTTTTCGGAAATTATTAATTTTATAACGACCTCATAGATATACATTCATGATCTTTTAGAAGTACTTTTTGTGTATTTTTTAATTTATTATTGCAAGGCTTATTTAATTTATTATTGCAAGACTTATTTTTGTTGGATGTTTTAAATCGAGTTTTCATGAGATTATTCTTCTGCTTCAGATTTGATCCGCAAATTTCATTATAGTGACTGACCTGTATCACTTTTCATGCATTTCAAAATTTAGCATTTCTTGAAATTTAGGACTTTATTAGGGGAGAGTGGAAAGGATTATTACACGAAATAGCTAATAGTCTTCCGATACATGTCTTATAGCACATATTGATTTTATACAGCAAGTCACTGTGCAATTCGAACTGTAAAATTAAAGTTTCGAGAATGAATTGCTATAAATATTGCTACGTTGTCTTTAATCGATACCTATTCATTCACTCATATATTCTTAAATCATATGATTGTTTAATAATTTCTTGCACAATTAGTATATTCATTCTGTTATATTTTTTGACAAAATTTCGGTTCTAAATGACCGTAATGTTTTTTAACAATATTTTGAAATTCTTCATTTTCGAAAAAAAGATTCGAAATGTCTACTGATTTGCATATTCTCCGGCCTATGCACGGATTTTCCTATTGCTAATAATTTGCTTGACCAACAACAGATCTGAGTGACGGCAAGTTCAATTTCTGCCAGCCTACGGAATGATTAATTATGAAGTTTACTTTTATTGTTGTGCTGGCTAAAATTCAACTCAAATGAGATTTTGGAACATTTTATATTTCGAAAACTATTCATATATTTGAATTTACACATACATTTTTTCATGGTCTTTCTGAATTACATCACACTATCATACTTGTTAATTAAAATTCTGCTGTTATTTTGAGAAAACTCTTTGTTACTAACATGCTGATATTCTGGAACAACGCGTTTTTTATTTCATAGCTTTGCCGTCCAGATAAGGAAGGGTGCGGACCAGGTTTGTTTACGTTCATCATCAACTAAAAAAAAAAATTGGGCGGATTAAAAAAGTTACTTGCTTAAAAAAGCGAGTAAGCCGCCCAAATTTTTTTTCGCTTAATTGATTTGTCATTTCTGAGATCACCAATGCCTTTGAATGCTTTTTCATGATTTCATGTCGAGGTTGTCAAGTTTTTTAGTCGATTTCAGTGCTAATTTCAATGCTTACAGAACAGAATTTCGATTGGCTAAACAGTATTTCTCGAAATGTCATACGAACTAGTTTTCATTACAAGTTTGTCTCTTTACTAAAGTTTTTAGAAGTGATTCAGCTTTGGAAGTTCATCAAAGGTAAGTTACGCCTGTTACAGCTTGCTGCTATTGGTCATCTCTCGACATCCTTTTCACGCGAGATGTCGCGTTTTCTTAATATCTGGGAAGTGTAATACACACTCAACAACATATAGATTTCTTTGCACAACTCTGTTTTGTTACGGACAGAAATTTTTGATGGTCAATTCGTCCAAACTCATTTCAAGCTGAAAGCAAGGGCGTAATACTTCAGTGTGTTTCAAAATTTTCAAGTACATAAAATAAGCTTAGCACGAAATGGCATATTCGAGGATCTATATCTTTATAATCATCATTTTTTTCCGGAAGACCTAATATTTAAATCAGAGGGTGATAAAATTCAAGAGGTATTGATGTGGTTAACAGGGCAGTATATGAAGATATGGAGAGATGTGACGAGTTGGATGCCTTGTCACATTTGCATATGCCCATGTTATTTGAATTACATTTTAGTTGTATTGAACTATTTGAAATACCTCATTTCGACTTTGTGATTACTGCCTAATGGGATCGGAAAATTGGCTCTTTGATGTAAGTAAGGAGGATCGAAAAATCTAATAAAATTTATTTTTTTGCTCTGATTCGGATATACATATCAAGATTGAAATTTCTCATACATCAATGATTGAAGGCAGATCTAATTTTGAAAGAAGATCTCTCGATTAGTTAATATGTAGTAGTCGAAGTCACCTTTTAACATTACTTCAAAAGTGATACTTCAAGGAATCATAACAGTAGCCTCCTGCCTCGTCCTCGAAATATCAATACCTCTCCGAACCAGGAACCTGGAGTGTCTTTTATCTGTTAATCTACCAGTATTTTTTTAAAGTTATTTTTGTTGTCAGTGAACTGTTTTAACATTGTGATCCTAAAACTCGTTCATCCTCGTTGTAAGTATTCGATCTTAATTTACGAAATTACCTAGGATCCAAATATAGCGTGGGCACTCAGCATTCAGAATTTTAACCTACATAATAAATGATCTGATAAAGTATGAGGAAAAAAAAGCAGGAAGATTAAAAATGTCAGGCTGTGACTTTCTCAATAATTACTGATAAACCAATCCTGTTATTCATAAAATTCATACATTGTACGGCGATATTAGAATGCGATAACCTCAATCAAATCATCGAAATTAAAGGAAGAAACGTTAATGAGATGATACTGAATCCAATATTTTCATAGAGGCATCAATTTTTGAATATCGAATCAATCATATAGTCTCTTTCAGGTATGTTGTAGGAATTTGAACTATTTAAAATTCTTCAAACTCCAACACCAAAATCTGAAGAGTTAGGAAATAACCGGTATAGTTTGCTGCATCTCACTTACCAACCACAGTTCATGAATTTATTGATGCTCAGAAAATGTGGATCCATAAACAGATGGTCGTATTTTCCTGTTTTCTGATATTCTCAGTTATCAGCAAATTATAAAACGATTAATTCTTCAGTATATCATTTCTTATTAAGAAACTATGATTTTGGAAATCATGATTCATTTAAAGATTGACATGAAAAATCCTAACACTAAGGATTTATCTATATAAGGAGCCCGAATCTCCATGAAAACCCCTCTAATTAAATGACATGGGATCTCAGTCACAGCTCCCAAACCATGATTCCAATGATATTGTGTGCCACATTTATATCATTCCACTGAGTTCTTACGCATATTTCATGAGATATTATTAATTTATTATTTACAGAAAGGATTATTTCAAGCCGTTATCTAGAAATACAATAGAACTATAAATTCAGTCGATGTTGAGATAAACACTTGTAAGAACCATTCTTCCGTACGCTCGAACTGTCTGTTTCTCTTCATCTGAATATGAGCGATAATTTGTATAAATGGTTTTGATCCCTCTTATTTTCGGCAAAATTTCAGAAAAAAATTTGAGTGAATGGTGATAACGCACCAATATGATTGACACGGACGTTTTTAATACTAACTACACGTGACAAATCTATATTTGTTGTTTTATCTTAATGTGAAGCGATATAATCTTGTTATTTCCATGTTCTATTACCTTCCTGACAACTATGGCATGATGTTCGGCAACTCACCATAATCCTGTCAGGAATTCCGAGAAACACAATTTTTTTGAATTGAGCTACTGCACTGATTAATTTAAAAACAATCCGCAACAATCGAACAAAGCAGTCTTGTAGTAAAATACATTCTTTGATGAGATTAGATTTAGATAATTCTAATAAGGTTTATCAATGAAAAGCAAAATGTAGTGGTATGCAGACCTACCAAATGGGATTTACTCTGACATTCACTCTGATTTTCCCCATCCACAAATTTTGGATTCAAATCAACGCATTCATTCGAATCTGTCGAAGTCTCATCAACTACCATGAAATGAGCATAATTAAAATGAATGGAACTTTTTCCTCTTTTTTTCTCGAAGTTATAAGTAGATGTACAAGAATGAAATAAAGAAAAAGAGCAAGTATTAATCTTCTATTCCTTCATTCATATAACTAACATTTTTTCAAATAAAGCACTAAAAGTAAGTGAAATTTTATATGAATGCAATGTTTGAACAAAATACTTGCACAAGACGTTAAATCCAAATTTTTAGCACTTTTGTAAGTTAGTAAAAAATAAATTTATCTATGATTTTGCACTAGGGAACAAATCAAATATTGACAATAATTGCATAATTTTAAACAATAGTAAAAATATACAGTTGGCTGTGCCGTTCGATCAACGGTGACTGCACTGTTTTATTATTGAGGGAATTATGAATCAGGAAAAATGAATTGAATGAAATCAATGCATCGATTATGAATCAGTTGTTGACTTTGTGTAAACAGATTATGAAGAGGCTACAGAAATTTTTCAGAGAGAAAGAGAACTGAATGGATAATACCTCTTTCGGAATTTCTGGAAATAGTGAAAGATTTTTCTACGAATCTATTTAAATGAGCCAATGAAATGCGCTTTGAATATTCCGGCAATCTGACATATTAGCTGAACAGAAACATTTCACTACTAAATGATCTGTTCGTCGCTTGTTTGTCATAAATCAAATTTATTCACTAATTTACACCTTCATTAAACAATTGAACCAACAACTTAATGCGGTTTGTTACAATTATTTTAAACTGTTTTGTTTGAAATGTATTTTCATTACTGAGTTTTATGAAATTGAGGATTAGGAATATTATCAATGATCCTATGAATAATAGTAACAGTTGAATGATAAAAAATATGATATAAATCATTGTGACTGCGATATTAACAATTGAAATAGATGTGATGATGATAATGGCCGAACATGTCTAATAATAAACATTATGAAAAAATTAAAAAATGACAGCGCTAAACATAATAATTACAACTATGATGTTTCCAGAAAGGAATAAACGGATAATCAGAAAATCAAGAATCATGGTAAACTTTCTGCTCATCAGTAAGAAATTTAATTTGAGAAGAATAAAGTGCTTCAAAAAGCAGGACGAACAATCATTAGAAAGGTGGGGATATTTAAACAAGCTGATGAAAATAGATTTTTGGTAATATATTATTGCAAGGATGAAAATATATTTTATGATGATGTACGAAAATATTTAGTTCTTTTTCAAAGGCACTTCACAAACAAAATACGACGTATTACTTTCAATAATTGCTTTTGTTGAAAATATTGCGCCATAATTTGAATATTCATGTTGAAAATGCTGTGTGAAAAAAAAATATGGTTTTCAGTAAGCTTGATAAGTTATGCGAAATCCTATAGTCATCTTCAGTTTGAACAGTGGAGTTCTAGTTATAAGAATTAAAGTATTTAAAAAAACCAAGAATGTGATTGTCGGCAAAACCGAAATTTAGCATAAATATATTCGAATAATCAAAGTACTTATTGTAAAAACTCCCGTGACTCATCATTTACAATAAATATAAATGAATGTCACGATGTGATATCTAAGTCCCATCATTGCCTCCGATTCTCCAGCTTTATCTTTACCTTTAATAGTGGAGGGGAACATTGTCTTGGCTGTTCAATCTAATTCTTATTTTGCTGCTTATTTCATTTACATCATTCATCTAAAACCTTTATTTATTTTTCGAGTTAAGTTCTCTTCCGCTTAATTTATTTAACATAGTTATTACCGAATAAAATTTATCACGATCGACTCTTCGTTGTTTAATTTCCAATTTTGAGATCGCAACAAAAAGTTTTACCCTGACATATCTCTGGCAGGAAATTTTCAACAGTGAGATATGCGAGTAGGCTTCGAAAATTTCTGAATTGATAGAACTGAGACTCTGCGAAAGCAAGGATTCTCTAGTATCGGGAAATATCGATATGTAAATTGTCCCTCGGCTGACGCAGAATCAGATATGTCGGTAGGCATGAACAAAGAATATAGAGCTGAAACATAGTAGTGCTTGGATAGAATAATTTCTATCAAAGCACTACTATGTTTGCAGTAATTTGTAATTTTACAAGACTTGTTACAATCTTTTTTGTAATGATTTTTGAATCAAATTTCTGAATAAGATGCTCAGATTCTATCTGGTCAAATGTTTATGAAATATTTGCTACGGTAAATAGCTAAACTTTGATATAAAGTACTCGAATAGCAAAAAAAGCTGAGGACAATATGGTTTAATAGAGACTTATAAAAGAATAGCGCAGAGAGTTCATAAAGAGAGGAATTAACAGAAGAGCTGAAATACATAGAAACCTTTCCCAAAATAATTACGATATATAAATGTAATGTCGATAAACAAGTGATTTAGGCCGTATTGCGCATATTTTCTGCACTGTCCTGTTTCTTACTCGTTTGTTCCAGTAACTTGTGCAGTATGCTTTATGATGAACGACAAAAAATTGGTTAGCACAATGCATCAAAATAGTGTATTAATGAGAAATTTACTCCACATCCAATTTTCGCAGTGTTTTAATTTAATTGTAATTTTAAAAAATTTGAAGATTTTGCATCAGAAGTTGAATTTATAAAGATCTTTTTCACCTCAATTTCAATTCATGCAATCGCGATCTATTTATATCATATCTGAATTCCTTGCCTTGCCAAAAACTCTTCCAAACAATTTCTTAAAGATCAAGGTTGCACATACAAATTTCTTTTTACTTTTAACATATTGCGTCGATTGTCTAGAGTTTGTATGCCGAAGATCGCTCATCTTGTTTATGTGGACATGGTACCAATTATTATTGCCCTAATAAATTGAAATTCAACATAATGTTGAATATGTGTGTTCCACAGATTTGATTTATTTTTATTGAGACACCTCCATTTAAATTTGGAAAGTCAAATCGGAGCATGCAAACTTCCCAGATTTTTTCCAATTCAGCGAAGTTTTTTTTTTTTTTAAAAAAAAAAACTAAGGCTTGAAATTTTCGGATGAGATCTCTGCATGCCAAGAAAAATAATCACCCATGAAGCAATCTTGACATCTGGCGATATCTTAGATTACTTCTAAAACACCGAACTTGAAATATGGTCTTATTCTGTTACTAACCAGATAATAGGAATGTGAAACTTCTCTTCTTTCTATTTATTTAATGTTTTCCTTATAGCGAATTCATTAACAAGATTCCATTTCCAGAATACCAGTTCAGGGTTTGTAATGATGTTTCTCATTACTTAAACTTCGACGACTATGTGTAATAAAGTTCTTGACGATTTGGTTTAAATAACTACCACTTCATGCACGATCTTTTCTTTCAGTAATTATGAATTCTAATAAAAAATTAAGTTCATACTTCTGTTCAAAAGAATACCGTACATACACCAAAATGAGCGATTTAAAATCGACGGCTTCACACATGGAATTCAACGTGGTCTGACTTCTAGGCTGGCAAACTACTTCTGCGGTTAGATTCTGACTAGAAATACAACTGCTTGTTGACAATGAATGTCGGAAAGATCAAAGGGAAAGGATCTAACATTTCATCTCAAATCAAAGAGTCGACTATTCCCTTACAAAGAGAGGAAATAGTACAGAGGAGGGACGATAAAGGTTGGTAAGATCGGCTAGAAACAAAGCGTGATTGAATAAAAGACGAGGTGACAGGAAATGAGGAGGAGGTTATATCGCAAATGCTAGGCGGGCGCAGGAACTGTTTGCTGCAAATTTCATGTTAATTTCCCTAAAATGGTCTTATATGAGGTTTAGGACCGATTTGCGAAAGTATCTTCAAATAGAAGCGTGCGACGAGTGACTGGATGGGGGGAGGGGGACTTTAGGAGCGTACTGCGGAAAAGAGGGGTTTGTAATCCGGTTCGTTATTAAGTATGTTATTTTGGAACGTTTCGACTTGGGTTTGTGGAATTGGTTTTCACGAACAGATTTTTAGTCATTTTGTGTTGCTGAGTGATAGTTCGCTCGAATCAATTCAATCTGCAGGTTAATTTTATTTCCCATCTTGTCTTTGAATAATAGATTGGTTTTCTTCTGCGTTGTAAGTAATCGGGAGAATTATCAGATGGCAGATTTTCGGACTCGTGAGAAGTTGAGCGATTTCCATTCATACTTTATATAAGTATATGCAGGAATTTTTTTGCATTGTGTAGGATGTTAGTCGGTGATATCGCTGAACAATCAACGATTGCGACAAGAACAGATTAAATGCTCTAAAACTTTTGCAGGCATTCATTTGCAGAGATAATTAAATGATTGGAAAAAGTGATGGCACCAAGAAAACGCTTCTGTCCAAAAATAACAGAAAAGGATGTAGAGACGATAATGAAGTGATGCTTTTTTTTTCTTGCACAATTTTTGGACTCGATGTTAATTGGTTTATAGTTCTTTTTACCATTTCTTGAGTAACAGCTTCAAAATAACGAGCTAATTCTTAGACTAATTTATTTTTTAGACTATGTCATTGCACTGTACAAACGTTTGAATCTATCGGCGATATCTTTCTCAGTGTAAGTTTCATTTTATGTCAGTTTAGTATTTCTGTTTTCTCTTCTATTACTCGATCTTTAAAATTTATAACGTTACTTTAATGTTGATTAAATGCCCTTGTATCATAAAAATCGTCTTTTTTTTTTCTAAATTTCCTTCCACTTTTTCTCGAATGGGAATTTTCTGGATGAGTTAAAGGTAAGAGTACTGCTAATAGGAATTTCCAGAGCTTCAATGGAAGACACACTAGTTTTTCAATTGGTTCTGCTTTATTATTGACGTTTAGAGAATCTGGTGGTATTGAAAATTTGAGACATCGAGTGATTCTTATATATCTCCTGTACAGGTTTCTCTTCATCTTGTACTTTTCAGTTTCTTAGGTAGTGGATATTATCAACAGTATTATTACATTTATCAGCAGTTGGTTTAGAAAGGACAATACTGAGTAATTCTGATATTGAATCACTAAGCCAGTTTTTTGTCAGATTATTTCTGAAATTTATCCTTTCTTATTGGATTATTTCCAGATCTGCTGAACTTGACGGCGTGTCAACAAGAAATGATATTTTTCAACATCCTTTTCTCTCTTTTTTCCTAGCCGTTATGGTAATCTCGTGAACTTTTTTTTTTCCTTTTTTTTTTTTGCAAAATTGTTTACTTAAAAAACTGGAGCATTTTGATTGTTGCATTCTGCAATTTATCTACATTTTTCAGGAATATGACAAGGATTCGAAGGATAGCTCTATGGAAATAGAAATGTTAGGCTGTCCAAAACTTGGAGCTCGTGAGAAATACATCACTGGTTGCTTATTAACAGAAATGTTGGACAAAATCATCAACCGCACTCCAGTCGACATTACAATGATGAAAATTCCACAACAGGTTGCATTTTTACTAAACTAAGTTGTTGCCAGATCTTTTCTTGTAAATTTGGTTCTTTTATTTGCTCATTTTCAAGGATTTTGATATAACGCAGCATATAACGGCGCTTAAAAATCGGCAAGCGAAGTATCCTTCGGTTGCATCTGTCACTGCCCCAGCTGTTATCAGAATACTAAATGAAAGGACGAAAAACCAGTTTGGTTTAGTTTTTCTTTCAAGTTTTTCTTTTTTTTTGGACTTTGCTTGTTATTCGTATTTGACAAAGTGTAAGGTTTCAGTAAAATTGTTTTCTTAGTTTTCAAAATAGATTTTATCAAAAGATTATCTTTTTAGCGATAAGTTAAGTGGCGTCGAATCATTGACATCTATGTTGCTGCCGAATTTGTTAACAAATCCTTATCTGTTTGAAATTCTTCCTCCTTCATTTCATCGTGTTACACCTTCATTAATGCCTCCTTCAGATGATGAGGTAAGATTGGATTTTCAAGTTTTCTGTTTTTTTTGTCAGCGCTATAGCGATTTTTATCTTGTGGCGGTATATTGTAATTATGTATTGTTATTTTATACCGATGTTTTTCAGTTTCAATTTCTGTATCCTTTCATATTGGATCCGATTTGGATGGAAATGAGCTTAGAGAAACAGGATGCACGAGCGTTATCCACCACCTCCCAAGTTTTCAATCCAGTGACCGCTGTTGTTCATGAAAGCCGAATGATAAATGAGAAATCAGAGAACGTTGAATTGAAAACATCTTCTACAATATCAGTACTGTCGACTAAAGAAATGCAACCTGGTTCTGTGGATGTTTTTCATAAGATATGGTTTAAATTATCTGTTGTTAAACATATCGGAATGGTTTGACTTGATTATATTTCTGATTTACTGTCTGCTTATTCTAGGTTTTACTTTTTTCAGCTTTACCCTGGAACAAGTTTAATAAAATTCCTTGCAGACTGGCTCTTCACTTCGTAGTACACCCAGTATTGTGACGCCAGCACCAGAGAGTCAAAATTTTTCTGGTCGTTGTCGCACATCTTCTATGTCCGTGCGGTCAGAAGAAAATGCTGACATGATCAGTAGTGCTACTCTGACAAAATCGGAAACAGATGATGCAACAGTCGAAACAGCTGTGGTTTCCGAAGTTCGTTTTTTAAATCAAAGCAAAAGTTATTTTGTATTTTTTGGTTATAATAAAACTTTCTAAAATATATATTGCAGTGTCAGACAGCCATATCATCAGTTTCACCCGAGAAGAAACATCCGATGACATCTGTAGAGGTTGCAGAACTCCTAAAAAAATCTTTGGTGTCGATTATTACAAGAACAGAAGCACAAAAATTAGCCGAAGCTATTGCGAAAGATCCTTCATTGGCTAAATTTATAGATATCCCCTTAACTAAGGTCGAATTTTACGTTCATATTTTGCGTTTAATCTATGTATTTGTAAACCAGTTACTATTGTTTTCATCTGTTCTGGAAATTCAAATTTTTCTTGCACATTGCAGATTTCGTAAGTCAGATTTATGAATTTCAGTTTGATAAATATATTGACGATAATCCAGCAATTGCAGCCGCTGTTATTGTGGCTCGAATCACCAAAAACTGCAGTGAATTGCCTCAGTAAAGTTTTTTTGAATTTAATATGCGCTTTTAATTCTCTACAATATGTTTCTAGATTATTGTAATTATTTGCAGGTTTTTCGAGTTACTTGCTGGAATGAAGATCTCAGTACAAGCTATGGAAGTAGTAAACAGATTGTGCACCGTATGTTTTCAGAATTAATAACTTCAATAACCTTAAAGTCTTCAAAGTTGAGGCTTGGAATTATAATTTGGATACCTTTGCTCTTATTAGCCTATTTGAATTGATCCATGCTGTTCCACATTTTTCAATCTGTCTTCTTCATCTGATGTCCTATCTGCTGCTTTGAATATAAAATTTAAAAAAAAATTTATTAGAAATGATTTTTGGAACATCTCGGCTTATCGAAATATAAAAAAATAAGTTACATAACCTTGAATTTTATATTTACAAGATTTTGTATCTTCTGTTAGTTATTATGAGACGAAGAAATACTTGTTTTTTTTTTTCATATTTTAATATATTTTGTTAGCAACCATTTTATGAGATGGATTTGTATCTAGATCAAAAAATAAAAGGCACATGAACAATGAGAACAAAAATATGATGTATGCCATTTTTGATTTGTGTATGTTATATGTATATGATTTCTGGCCTTATGTTAATTTAAAAAAATATTTGAATTGTTAATAAGCCTTGTTTCATATTTCTGTACGCTGATGTTAGTCAAGTTTTCTCCTCACAGCATTAGTGAGAAAAAGTAACTAATTAAAACTAAGTCAAGTTTTCTCTTCACACATTAGTGAGAAAGAAGCAATGAACTTAAGATATCATTTCGAAGATTCGAAATTTATGTTAGTTTTCTTTGTAGTAGGAATGAAACATTACGCTTAATATTTTAAAAATTCTCAGATTGTCAATTGATTATTTGTCCAGTCTTTACATTAAACTGATAGAAATTATTTTAGCAGGTTGAATTTCCACAAGAATATCTTAACAATTATATTGCAACATGTTTACGTCGTTGTGAAGAGCCAGATCAGACGCCATTTATGCAATGTCGTCAAGTGCGAGTGGTGTGCGTTTTCCTTTCTTCACTTATTCGCAGTCGTACTTGGGATGTTCGTGTATGTTCTTTTTTGTAATTCACATTTTGCTGATAGTTTTTTGCTTAATTCTGGTTAAAAATTTTTGATCTCGTGATTTTTGATTTTTAATGGATTAGGAAAGTTTGAAATATTTAAAATAAAAGCTTTAAAAATTCCGACAAGAGATTTTTGATAGTATTCTAATTCTGCTAAAAATTTAACCAAATCTTCGTTTTCAGCCATTATCAGTAGAGTTGCAAGCTTTTGTCCTGAAATTTAATCACGTACGTGAAGCAGCTTCTCTATATCAAGCTATTTTAATGGCTCTTCAACCATCGGCAGATTCAGTGGTATCTTGTTCCAGCACCCTTAGTCTTTCAACCAGAGCAACTGGAAGCATCACAACGGTTACGACTCCTGGTAGTTCTAGCGAACTGATTAATGTTAATGGTAGTGGTAATCGTTATAGTAACTGAATTTTATTTAATTTTATTCAGTGATTCGAAGAGCACAGTTTAGATATTACCATTTATCAAGTATCATCCATTGGTTTTGACTGATATTTCATGATATTTTATAGTTCTTTTCTTGGGAATTTCACATTTTCGTGAAATTGAATTTGAAGGAATTGTTGTAAAGCTTGAAAATTCAAGTCGAAACTAAAATACAAGGTTCGTCTTGTCAAGTCTCTTATCCAGTTACAAAAATCATTTGTTCACTGACATATGGAGAATTATGATTTTAAAAACGATAATTCTCATGTGTCTTTTTCTTCATCCACTATCATGAGTTTTTATTTTTTTAGTTACAGTTTTGTCCATTCACACACTGATGTCACAGTTGAATCTTTAGGAAACAGAATATCTGATCAACTCCTGAAATTCTCCATTTACTGAAAATAGAATAGGAGTTGAAAAATTCTTTAGATGCATTAAAGTATCGAAATGTTGCACCAGTTTACATTGAATTTGAATTTATGGTATTTTGGGATTGTTTTGAATTAAGACTTCGAAAAACAAATTACTCTAAATTAGATATATATTTTTTCAAAAAGTGTTTATGAAGGACCCAATCATTTTTGCTGTTTGGTAGATTGATCACCGTTCTTTTTGTATTCTTTTTTTTCGTATCACGTTACCTACTGCTTGTGCTATATATTCTGCTCAAACATTTAGGGAAATAAGGATTTGCTGCTTTAAGATTATAAACTCTCTTTTTCGCAAGCGAAATTTACTCAGACACCAAAATAAGTTTGAAGAGTCTGACGATTTTATTGCAATTTTTAGCTGCACCAATTCTCTTGCATAGTTTTATGAGAAACATCCAACTCTCTGTTTTAGAAAAGTGATCTTTTGGAGCATTTTGGGAAATATTACCTTGTGTAAAAAGAATACTCGTATGTGTACAGAACTGTATAATTTAACCGCCATTGTTTAAAGATTGATATTTGTTGGTGCTGCTTTGAATAAATTGCTTTTTTTTTATTTTGTTGATGGATGTATTTGTTTTCCATATATACATATATATACATATATATACATATATATATATATATATATATATATATATATATATATATATATAACATGCATATGTATGTATATATGATCCAACACTTGTCATATTTTTTAAAAAGAATTATAAGTCTTAACTTTTGTTCCAAATTAATAAATTTTATTAAAAGTGATGCGTATAATCTTGAGGTTTCTCCAAATTTAGGGAAAGTTGACAATTTAATGCATAGAATTTCAAACTAAAGTCCTAGTTTTTCTCGGGAAATCGGTTCACATCTATTTTTATAAGGTGGTTCAATGTCGAATTGGAAAGAACAGCCGTTACTGGAGTATCTGAGTGGTCGTCCCACTGACCAGTTAGATAAACTGTATGCATCTCCTGCAGTATCGTTCGCTGTTTTTCGGCTTTTGCCGGGACTTTCACAACAACTTATCCTAAAGACGATTTGGCTATGTGACACTGAAAAGAAGTGGTAAGTTTTTGAAGTCCGGAAAGGTTTGGAGATAATTTGTTGTTACTGGTATATTGGTAAATAATTTCCATTACACATAAATTGTGTTCAGAGTTAAGGATTCATGTTTACCTGGAATTGTCAATTTGGAACTGTATTTTATTTTTCAGTGATAGTTAAGTTAATGTAATTTTCATGCTGAAAAAGACTTGAGCAATATTCATTTTCTCTTATCTAATTCAGTCCAGTTTAGTCTAACTTGACACGAAATACATTAAGGTGGAGAATAGGTGTGTTTTTTTTTTTTTCGGGGTCTTATTTTATGCTTTGGTATTCCGGTAGTGAATATCCACAGAATCAATGAAAATGATTATCTCCAAAGCACAAATATTGGTTGCAGTGGAAGAATCCTATTGCTGTTTCGAGGGATTGGAAACAATTTTTTGAAGAAAGGAAGTGCAGATGTTTGTTCAAACAGTTCTTTGAAGAAAGGAAATGCAAATGTTCTAAAAATCTTAGCCAAGTACGGAAATATGCTGGATTCGAAACAGTTTTCGGACGCTTCGGATTTCATACGAAAAATGAAAGGAGCCGAAGTTTTGCTAGTTTAGAGAATCCCTGATTTCTCCTTGAATTTCTTCTGATCTAATGGTTGGAAGATAGTAAGCAAGGAGTTAATGAAATAAATTTCTTCTCGAATACAAGCAGAGACTAGTTGCAGATATTTCTGTTGCAGTACAGTCTGCATATCTGCTGGTTCTAGAAACTGATGTATGAAAACTACAATTGGAGTCGCTTTTGAAAGAAAAAAAAGAAAATGATTCACTGAAATTATGTATTTGGATATACCAAACATGCTAATAGCAGTTTAATATAGACCTTTTACTTTCTTTACCATAATCAGAATGATCATTGCTTTTTTAGTGAATGGCATACATGGTCAGCTCCAGATTCCGAGACAGCAGTGATGAATCATATCGATGGATTAAGGAAATTGAGAATAATTAGTGGGGATGAAAAAGTCATGCTTAATGTGCGTTTAACTCTATATTTTTGTTGCTGCAATTGACTGATTGAGAAAAGTGCATATTTTGTAAATGGATTTGAGAACTTATTAAATTATGATAAATGTATTTTGAGAATCTTCGTCTCAATTGTTATTGCAAAATTTTTTTTAGGCCAATTAAAAGATAGTTTAATATGTCAGAAGGAGCACACATTTGTACTATTCTAATGCATAGATTAGCCTACCATCTCTTCTGATGATTCTAGTGGTGAAGTTGATGTTTATTTTTCCAGCCCTTGTATCGTCGTGCATACCTTAAGGCAACTCGCATTGGATTATGCAAAGCATCAGAGCTCTGTGTGGTAACAGATTGCGATGAGAGAACTCGAAAATCGACAAACAAAGATCTCGGGAAAAAAGCAATTGAAAGATGGGAATGTATATTGCATTATTTAGCTTTACCGTCTCAGAAAAGCGAACAAGGTGTCAGTGGTACCACTAAAATGCTTTTTAGATCTGCGGGTCTAACTAGCTGTGAAAACGGTTAATCATTTTCCTATTTTTTGAATTTTATGTCAGAAATTGTGGCTGTTGTTATCAGTGAAATTATATGGTACAAATCTGCATTTGGTGAACAGTTCTTTTGCAGTAGCTCACACTTGCATGCCTCTTTATAAGGTTTGCAGAAAAAAGTAACAGGAGACGGAATTAATGAAATCAGTCAAATCTCTTTCAAACAATGACAAATAAAACGATGTCAGGACTTTATCAAGAAATCAGTTTAACTTTTCATGGATTTTAAAATACTTCTGAATAGTTAAACAAGTAATTTTTTTACTTTAGATGATGGTGATATGGAAATAACATCGGCCGGTTTCCAATTTCTCTTGTTAGATCGTTCGGAGCAGATTTGGACCTATCTCTTGCATTATTTTCATATGCAAGAAATAGCTGGTATCGATATTATCAGGGAACTTGATTTTTTATTCAGGCACCTTTCTTGATTATTCGGTTTTTATATTCTAAATTTTTTCATTTTTTGTAAGGTTTCATGAAACAAATTTCTATTCTGTATAATTTTTCGTTGATTTTGATCACAATTAATAACTAACAGGTATTTAGATTAACACTGTATTCTGGTAATACATCCGGTGGCACTAGCTTTGCCAATGGTTCAGATTATAAAGATCGACCTACTGGCAGTCGGGCATTTCTTATTGATGAAAGTTGGTCTGAGCTTATCAGAGATTTTTTGATGCATCTCAGAGAATTGGGATTGGTTTTCATAAGGAAACGAAAAGACGGGTAAATTTGGGACTATGTTCGAAATTTTATTTTTCTCAAACTGGGCAAAAAGTGTCGTTTGAAGTAATTTGAATGGTCTCATCAGATTTCTGTCGTTTGTTGGTCTTTACAGGTTTTTCTTCCTAACTCCTTTACTCAATCATTTGACCAGTACTTCCTACGCATCTAAAACAAACATAGAAAATCACAATCAAAGCGGATTTGTGATAGTGGAAACAAACTATCGTGTTTATGCATATACAGATTCAAGCCTACAACTTGCAATACTTTCGATATTTACAGAAATGCTTTACAGGTTCTTTTTCCTAGTAGCATTCTTATTGCTAGTTTTTTTATAATCAAATGCATACTTTTTACTTATTCGAGGAGTTTTTTTGATTTCAGATTCAATGACATGTCCGTGGGTGTTCTGTCTCGTGAAGCTGTTAGAAGAGCTTTTCAGGTATTTTTATTATATCATCGAATTTTTTTTGATCTTCCCATCTTTATCACGTCATGAATTACTGGTTTGTGTTATATTTTATAAAAATGGAGTAATCTATATTAGTTTGCCAAGTGCTCTTTAGGAAGTTATTAATATGGTGCATATAAATTGGTTTAGATGGAAGAGATATGATATTTTATAGGTTGGTATAACAGCCTCACAAATTATAGCATTTCTGCGTACAAATGCTCATCCAACAACTTTGGCTATAGCAACTGAATACGGAGGAGTGATACAGAGTTTACCCTTAACTGTTGCTGATCAGATACGACTTTGGGAGGACGAAAGGAGACGTTTGGAGTTTTGCAATGCTATTGTTTATTCGTCATTTGAATCTGAAAACGAGTATTTGGGTTTAAAAGAATACGTGAATTCCCAAGGTATGCATATGAAAGTTTTGAAGATCAATGATTCAGTGATTTTTTCTTATCTAGTTTTTTTTTTTTTACTTGAGTAGAAACTTTTATTTATTTTGGATTTATCTCTATCTAAACACAAATTTTTTCCTTCAACGATTTTTTGCGAGCAGAATATTAGAACTCTTCCCAAAATTTTTTAATTGTTTGGATTTGTTTTTAGCTATCTTACTGTGGTATGATGATGTACAGAGGTTGATAGTTATTACAGAAGAAGGACATGAAAGTGTGAAAGCATGGTGGAAAATGAAAGCCGGTAAAAATGGTTCTTAAATTAAATTTATCTTTATGATTGCATGATATTACTAGAAAAATTGGTGCCATACTATATAGCATAATATATGGATTATTGTATCTAAAATTCCAGATAATATATTTAAATCTTGAATGTCACATTTTTGGTGTGCATATATTTCTGATTGACAATAAATTAAAAAAATTTTTGTACCCATTTATCAGCTAAAGCTGTAATCGTGTTGCTGTCTTTAATTTGTGGTTGTTTTATGACTGATGTTAATGAATGAACAGTTTCCATCCAGGTGATCGGATTTCGTAAAACATTCCAAGTTTTAATGTTTGCTTTTGATTTATTAATTACTTGATTCTTTCTTGGATTTCATATTAAATATGTATCCTGAATAGATTCCCTCCTATCATAAGATGCAAAAATTTACATTTTTTTCTAAAAAAAAAGGAAACTTCAACTTTCAGAATCGCTGTAAAATTTCCTAATTCTCTACGCTACAATATTATAGATTTTCTGCATTTATGTCCATTAAATTAAAGCATAATATAATAGAACGTGGATTTTTTTGTGAATACAGCTGGAGTTTGGATGGAAATTGTGATTACTCGTTTTGAAAGGCATCAAGAAAATGCGAAATGGCCTGACTTAAAAATTGGAGAGGTATTGGAGTAATAACTGTTGTAGTTGTATTATTCAAATTCAAAAAAATGGATATTTTGATGATTGTTTCTAATTGGATTTTTTCTTAATCTATTGTTTTCTTTCCTTCATCGCAAATTTTGGTAATCTCTTCGTAGAGATGTTTTTATTTTCAGATCATGTATTGTAATTTTTAAGACATATCATTTTTCCGCATATGTCTTTTTGTTGATATTTTCTATTTTTTCAGTTTTATATGATGTTAGTTATCTAATGTTGATCTCAGTGCTCAATGAATTGTTTATGTGTATTACCACTCAGGAAATCCAGTTCATGCGTCATGTATCTGGTAACATGAAATGAAGCTACAGTATCATAAAAACAGTGAAGAGCTTGAATATTTGCTGTGCTAGAATGAAAAATAAAGTAATCTTAATTTTTATCGGCTAAGATTCGAAACATTCAATACTTTCTTCATTTATCTCTTCATCTACTAGTTTTTTTGTCTTAAAATTTATTTGCTTTAAAAAGTCAGAATTGAAGAAGGATTGTTTTATCTGATCAAGGTACATAAATTATCATTCCAAATGAAAAGCATATTCTTATTTGAAATTTTGAAAACAAACCGAATTAATCATAAAATTCAACTGAGATATCATTTCATTGATAATAAAGAATTCGGAATGGCATTTTTACTAAAAAATTCTGTTTCAACCCTCGTTTTCATCACTCTTACCTGATATTTTATTTCAATTCAATTCATTCTCTATATTTCAATTAAGTCATGCCTCACTATGGGGAATCTCTATAAGCCTAAATCATAAAAATTAAGATTTGCAAGAAATTTGATATAACCCGAATTATAGAAAACACAGATGGCAAACAATGAATTTTCGAGCAATCATCTAATGCATCTTGTTTTGATCTTATGTAATTCAATAAACATAAAAAGTGGCTAAGCAGCATAATGGAAATTTTCAGGACGATTAATAAGTAAATAAAATTTATATCTTTTCGCAATGAAACAACTTTTGCAAGGCCATAGGACATTCTGTGAAGTATGAAACATAAGTACCAGTAGTTTTGTTTACCAAATCCTTATCTATATGACATGTTCAATTTCTCCTTCGCGGTGCTGTTATCCTCACTTATGAACAATCATTTATAATTATTAAATTCTGGTTAAATTTTAGAATACACAAAATAAGTGGGATAAAAGCTATCGATATCTTTTTAGTCAACGAATTTCAATGTTTTAATACCGCTTAATATATATTTTTTTTAATATCACTTAATATCTATTTTATATCGATTCAAAATCGTTCGGTACTGAATTGTTCACGGATGTTTAATTGTTACCTGGTTGTTGACATTTATTTATTAATTATTACTCACGGTGTTTTTTTCTCAGAACTTAAATTAACCAATCAAAATTTTGCCAGTATAATGCGGTTCTTTTTCTTTTTTTTTTTTGTAATTTTTCATAACCTAACCTATCGAATAGAAGAGAAAAATCTGATAAAGGATACTTCTGCCAAAGTTGTAAAAACTTGATAAAGCATCAATTCTTATACTTCTCTTCTAAAGATTTTTTGGATAAATATACTAAGAAACTTTATCAATTCACGACATTAATAAATGATATTTAACAAAACTTATGAAAAAAATTATATTCATTTCATTCTTCGAAAAATCATGACCCGAATAATCCGACACCCAGAAATCTACACTATCATCGGAAAATCTGAGGTTATTTCTAGAACCAGTGACAATTTTTGACAAACTAACCTACCTCTAACTCTGATTCGCAGATGAAAAGTTTCTATTACAGCATCATAATTAAAACCGTCAATATGAAGGGTATAAGTTGTAATGATCAGAATCAAATAATGAATTTCGAAAAGATTAACGTCTGTTAGAGAATGTTATAAAAAAAACCAAACTCAGCCCTTCATTTTTGCAATATTAAATTATCTTTTCCAAATCGTTATTTTAAACTAACTTGTCCGACCACTCCAAATCTGCATATCCTCGATCCTGTCCATCAAAATTTTGTGAAACTTTTCTGTCCCGCTAACTTCCTGTTTTTCAATACTAATTTACAAAAAAAATCTCTCTTCTTCATGATCAATTCCATTCTTGGTGTGTCATCCAGACATACAATTTCTGATGACAGTTGTTGGAAGCAAAGTTGTAGTAACGGGGGAAAGTTTAGGTATGATCGAAGGGATAATAGATGTATGAAAAAACATAATTTTCATGTTTGAATTCAATTCATTCACAATTTATATTATGATGATATAAAACTATTTAAGAAAAATGCAATGATTGATAGGGTAAATCATAACAGTACAAAACGAATGACAACTGGAGCAATAAGGTAGAGAATGAATATCGATGGGAATGAAAAAAACGTTTTGAGAAAAAGTAATTTGAATCCGGAATACATGGCCCGATTTCCGCTTAGAGATGCAGAAATTAATCATTGAAAAAACGGGTTAAAAAATTTTCAGATCAATAAATCATTTTGTCTCTTCTTTTCTACGCCCATAAAAATATGTTATTTATCTTTGTCTGAGAATTCATCAACCAATAAAAAAGTTGTGAGTCATAACTTATTCAGAAAAGCTATGACATAGTCTTGTTCTGGAGATGATTTCTGAGAACGTTCGAAATGCTCGATGAAACAGAAGAAAATTTGGAAAAAAAAAGAAAACAATGTTGAAGGTTAAATACCTAAAGTTTCACTTCATTCCGCTTAATCTTGTTAATAAATAATCTGTTAAACTATCGTCCTTTTTATTTGCCATTTCTCAAATCGTTATTTCCTATTTCGAAAAAACGCTCTACTCTTTTCCTCTGTCATGCATGAATTATCCAGAATGCATTATTTTCTAATATTCAAAAAGGATAAATTTTGAATTAGCCTAACAATCACTTGATTGTAATTGCTAGAGAAGTAAACTCGTATAAATCACTTGAAGTTTTATTCTTACGAAGCCCCGATTAAAAAGAAAGAATTTCATGCTACATACAGACATTTTAAATCGACATTTTTAGTTATTACCTCTCACTTTATTAAACAAAGGAACTTCCAAAGCATTGAATAACCCAAATAAAACTAGTAGACCGAAACATCACTTCCAGATTCATCATCGAACTTGAGTCATAGAAGGAGAAATACACGTTCTGCAAAAACAATAAAAGGATAAGGGCACCTCTGTAAGAAGTCAACTATATGGAACCCAAGCCACTTCAATTGGCTTGGACAATAATTGAAGTCCAAGACATCTGTCACCTGCTTACTTTAGTATCTTTTTTGATCTGTTGTATTTTTCAGATAGAATTCTTTATATTTATAGACTGAAAAAAAAAAATTGATCAATATGCGATAAATTCACTATGATCTATGATAAACAGCCATTTTTTTGTGTGTAGCTCTTACTTGTTTCCATTATAGCAAGTGACCAAGCATTTCAGACGAAGGAAACTCAAAACAGAGTATTCACCTCAGATTGCTAATCAAATTAATCCGTCAAAGAGAAAATGCCAGCCTGAATTCACTCGCAGTACCACCTAATTTAAATTTCAAATTATCATCATTGCCATTATTTTACAAAAAATTTCCCACTTCGCTCTTTTTCCTAGTCACTAGTAATCAAACACTGATTCAAATATATCGTATTTTTGCTTCAATTTGTACAAGTCATATTCGAACGATTTCAAATTATGAATTTTTTTTTTTGCAAATTACTGCTGAATGGGAGTCCGAAATTTCTCAGTATATCATCGAAAGTACTTCAAATTTTTCCATCTGGTTTCCGTTGATTGATATTGTTATTTTATTTACAATTTCATGATTTCATACACTGCATATAACTGCATGGAGGAATTCGACTGTCGGTTGCAGAAGATAAAGGAAGGGAAAGTATGCTAGGATGATTGATTGGGTCATAGTAAAGAATAGGTGGCATTTCTACAAGGTCACTGATTTGAAATTACATAATGAATTTTCGTTGAAAAGATGGGTGCAAATTTTCAACACAAGAAATTAAATTTGAAGAAATTCATCTAATTTTAAATTAGAAAGATTTTCATTGACGATTAAACCAATTTGATCTTTTGCAGTCATATCTCTCTCATTTGCTATTGTAAGATCAATTTTCATTTTTTCTCTCTTGTTTTAACTTGTCGGATAAATATTCCTCTCAAATCGATCAGTGCCATTGTTCAAGGATATTGTGTAAATCATAGAAATAAAGTATGCTCATAAGAAATTTAGGAAAAGTTTTCAATTTTTATATAGTTTTTATATGATAATTTTATATGTATATATTATTTTGCTCCGCTCGGATATTTTCGAAATGAAACGAATCGGATTATTGAAAAACTTTAAAATTGTGAGGAATGACGGTAGATGTTTACCACTGGTTTATCTAATTTGGCGCCCTATTGCTGAAAATTGTACACCTTTAAAAAAACAAAATAAATCTAATAAGAAAATGAATTCCACTCCGAGTTTTAGAGACACATCTGAAATTTGATTTTATGACCTAATCGCAGTATGATTATCTTTTGATACAAAATTAAATGGCTTGAAGGATTAAACCTGTTCATTTTACTTCTTAATACATTGCAAACAGTTTAAAGCTAGCTTTTTTTTTCGAACCATAACAGCAAGATAACAACAGAAAAACTACTGATAAAAAGTAAAAACTACTAATCACTTTTAACTGGATATTTTTAAATTACTTTGGATTTAAATTCCATAAGTTTGTATTTTAATCAAGCAAGAAAAAAAGGAAATTCAAAAATAACGAAAAGAATGGGTTTGTTTAAAGAAAGTTTATAAATACCAACAAACAGAATTCATTTCTCAGGAAGAACACTGTTTATTACTGAAATTCTTTTTTTTTTTTTTTTTTTTAACAATGGTAGTAATTTGATTGATTTTGTGAAAATTACAAGCAATTATGAAAAATATTTGATATTTGAACAGTTTATGAATGCAATCTTCATTTTCATCGCTAACTTTCATTTATCGAGCATCGTATCTTCTTTTTCAGCTATCCAGATGAAATGTACGGGCAAAATATTGTTACTAACACTCCCTCCTGTAATAAAATTTCCTACATTGGAAATGTGAAGCAATAGAAAATTCTTGTTGCAACTTCCAGAATTTTTGTGGTGACTGTACGAAAACATATTTTAAATTTGAAGTTTTCAAATTTTATCAGATTTTTGATTTCTAGCAAAATTTAATCAGGGAAATGACAAATTATCTTTCCGCCTCATTAATTGCTTGTTTAAATTGAAAATCTTGAAAAGTTGGGCAATTTTTCTTCCAAAAAATAAACCTTCAAAAACTAGAATAATTACTCTCATTGCGATACTCACTGATTTGTAGTGAACGCATCAGACGATAAAAATTTGAAGTCAAAGGAATGGAGTGCTGTGTTCCAGCAAACTTTCCTCTCTTTTCTTTTCTTTACTCACTTTTCATGAATAAAATTGGAAGAAAAACTGTTTGAAGCAACAGTAGAACTAATAAAATTTCCATCTTTCAAACGTAAATGTGAGATTTGATTTATCCTCAACAGATAGACGGATCAAACTTGGAAGGAAACGAAATAATAAAGGCTAAATTTCTAAAATTATCTTGGCAACAAAACATGTGTTGTGTTGTTATATGCGCTTCTGTGTTCTGTTAAGAAGGAAATTTCAATGCGACATGGCAAAAATAGCTAATTAGAAACCAGTCAGACTACTTAATGGCAATGGAAGACAAAACATTGGAATAAGTTGGGAAGAAACAGATAGGAAATAAATATGTATGCAATCCAACGTGAACCAGTTTCGCCGATGATATTTCGCTTCCCTTACAATTTGAAATTCTTTCCAACTTTTTTTCTCACAATTAGCAAAAAATAATTTTAAAAATTGAAAATTGTAACTGTGAACTTCGATGATTAAACAAAATTTCTTCCTTTTTTTTTTTTTTTTTTCTCCGTCGAAAATGGAAAAATTGACACACGGCCAGGAATGCACATTTCCATGTCAGTTTGCTTGACGTGCTATATTTTTAATTCAATTAGATATATTGATTGAAACAAAAACTACGATTTTCCGATAAAATTGATAGCAGATTCTTAGGATCAGCGCGAATTAAGCTGCATATACTCAATTCTCAATGGTAACAACCTAAAATCTAAAATCCCAACAGTTTCATCCCGTAAAGAGTTAAATAATCGATATGTGCTCTTTTCTAATATCATGGTTTATCACAAACCAAACTGCAACTAATCATTCACAAGGACCTACTAATTAATTTCATGAAAAATTGAATTTTTTATCATTCCGCAACTTCATTTAGCCCACTTTAAACAATAAGAGTTAACTATGATGCATATTTCTTTTTTAGAATGCATGCATCAGCCTGATTGCAAAAAATATGAAAACAAAAAGAAAACCATTTTTATGAACTATTGAAAAAATGTTTTAACAACTGCTAGCAATTTATTTTTAAGAGGAAATGTTTATTCATTACTTAATATTGGAAATGGTTGTGGTAGCAACAGTTCAATCGATCAACTTTATGTTACACAAAAGAACCAACGATAATTAGAAATGCTTTAATGATTGAAAGATTACAAAAACGTACGCATGTGTGTGTGTGTATTGTGGAGTGTATGCAAGCGTATTTAATTAATTCACTGTTTTCTTTATATATTTGATGTATGATGTGGTTAGATCACTATCCTATCATGGCGTCTTGTCAGTTGACATTCCTGAAAAACAGGTAATAGATATCAAGTTTGCCGAGAAGTTGCTAAATGGTAGGTAACTGTAGCACCGAAATAACTCCGGTATACATGTCTTTAGTGTAGCTTGTCCTTTCCACCATGTTCACCACCACGATGCCACATCGGCGATGTGAACGGAACGGTGACACATCGACGACATGCAAAATGAAAGAAAACTGTTTGCTGGATGAGGATGACCCATCGATTAATTAACCAGTTTTTAAAACGAACCAGTACTTTACGTCCCATCCTTAAAATCGGAAAAAAAAATTGGAGAGGAGAAAATGAATGGTGGCAGCAGGATTGATTGGTTAGTTTAATTTATGGTAGAAAGTGGGAGGACCGTTGAGGTAAGGGTTGATTGTCAGCTAGATTTTTCGG
The DNA here is from genome assembly GCA_002249935.1 of Onchocerca flexuosa. NCBI lineage: Eukaryota > Metazoa > Nematoda > Chromadorea > Rhabditida > Onchocercidae > Onchocerca > Onchocerca flexuosa. The sequence continues at coordinate 1,026,544 of KZ269990.1, read as the reverse complement.
GGCGGGGAGCAACAAAAGACAGACAAGAGAAGGAAACGCCGCAAAATGCTATAAAATAGGATAGTTGAAATGGTCTCTCATAGCACTCGGAAAAATCAAATCATGCATGAGGCGAAAATTATCGCGCTGGTTGCTGCAGCATGCAGTACCATGGCAATTTTATCATGCGTTCTGGTAATACCGTCACTTTACAACGCTATCAACGAGGTGATTATTCGTGATTATCACAATGTTTATCTTTTTTTCATAAAATATTGATATGGTTTTTACTCATCTTACTTACCACTGCGTTAATGCAGTTTCAATCCTTTTTTGCATTCTTCTCAACGGAGCAGTATTTCTTCCTTAGGAGAATTATAAATTAGTTATATTCATCTAAACTTTGTTATAACATAATTATAATTAATTTCAATCTTGAAGCGAAATTTTATTTCATTTTCTAAAAATACCTTAAATCCTTTTTAGAAACATTCCTTCCATTAACGAACATCATCCGTTTGGGTTCTATTTCCGCTTTCATTGTTAATATCAGTTAATGAATTTCGTCTTCAATTTTTGCGTTTTTCACTTCAAAAATCCAGTTGGTGAAAAACATCATTCCATTATTCAATAATAAACTATACTTGTAAAGATCCAAGTAAATGTTATTCATCATTTAGAAATTTACGGATTCTATCCTTTTCAAAAAATCATTGCTTGCTGCATTCGCCATTAATCTGTCATTAGCTAAATTTTATTCAATTTGAGTTTTTGAAATCATCGTGCAAATTTTTGAAACTTAAATAAAGAAAATAAGTGAAAAAAATAAAAAAAATTTATTTTTTTCAATGAAAATAAGAAATGTGAAATAAAAAGGTAATGAAAAAATTTTTTTACTTTCATTGTAATAATTGGGTTGCAGTAGAAGTACTAACTGGTAGATAAGGAGCTGTCATCACAGCCCAATATTTTTGCGACCCACAAAAACACCTTTTTTTTCTTTACGATATTGGCAATTTGGAAAATATTAGTTTTTCTGAACTTCCCATTTCCCTTTTCTGTCATGAAAATATTAAGATTAAAAAGTTCCAGTATACTGAATTGCAACTAAGAGAAATTATTGAAATTAATTTCGAGATTTAAATTGTTAAAATTAAAATACTTTCTTCCGATTTGAAAATCCTTTTCTTTTATAAAGTATAGAATATAAAAAGACGTAACGTCGATTAGTAGTTTCTCACTATCTGATTCAGGTAATTTGCTATGCCCATTCTTTTATTCGAAATTCTACCAGTAAAACTGACTCGAACTCACTTTATTTCAGCTTATGAGGCAAATCCTAGGAATATAGATTTAAAAATGCATTTATTTTGACAGGTGCACGATGCAGTGATAGATGGTGTACAAGTTTTTCGTGTCGAGACCGATTCAGCATGGACCGAGCTCATGGATGTACAAATTAGCGTGATACCACCGAGTAAACCACGCGAAAACCCCTTTAAAAGCATTTTCCGTAAGAAGAGGCAAGATTTCTCTGGTTTGCCGGATTACTGTCACTGTGAACCGATCAAAATCACCTGTCCTCCGGGACCACCCGGTCCACCTGGTGAACCCGGAAGTGATGGTCGTAAGTTTTTCTATATCGTTACAAATTCATAAATTATAGTACATGTACAGTTTTTCTAATCCAAAATTTTAGAATTTCTTTCATCTCACTTCTAATCCAAAATTTTATAATTTCTTTCATCTCAAATATCAACGATCCATTTTTCTGATTTTACAATCTTAAATTCTATTTATAAAATCTGACATTTATTTGGATTATTTGCAGCACCTGGGCCACCTGGGCCTCCGGGAGAAGATAACACTGTAACATATGCACCGCTGACATGTCCTCCTGCTGATACTACTTGTATCAAATGTCCAGCAGGCCCAGCTGGACCGCCAGGAGTGGATGGTGAACCAGGACCAGCAGGACCTGATGGTCCACCAGGACTGCCAGGACCAGCAGGAAGTGACGGTAAACCTGGACCACCAGGACCAATCGGTGATGCAGGCGCACCAGGGGAAATGGGACCACCTGGTGAAGCAGGACCACCAGGAAAAGATGGGGAGAGAGGGAAAGGTGAACGAGGACCTCAAGGACCATCTGGACCACCAGGACCACCTGGTCCCGCTGGTCCGGATGGTGAAAAAGGACCAGATGGACAACCAGGTCCTGCAGGACCAGCCGGTCCTCCAGGAAAAGATGGACTTGCCGGAGCAGATGGGAAACCTGGATTACCTGGCGGTCCCGGCCTTCCAGGAAATGATGCAGCATATTGCCCGTGTCCACCACGTTCTGCTGTATTCATCAGTCGTTTCACTCAGTAACGAAAAATTTCTAAAACCATTCTCAAAAAGTTCGCAATGGAATCAATAATGAAGGATAAATAATTAGCTACTATCGTAATTTTCAAAATTTTTTGATCGAAGGATCTTTAGAATCCAATAAAAAAATGTATAAAATTTGCATAGCATATGAAGAATAAAAGCATGGTAAAATGAGTTCGATAGTTACATCACTAAGAATGGCCACCTTATGGGATCATTAGATACGATACAAATGCAATATCATTTAATCAGTACATATATCAAATACTGTTAAAAAAGACTAATTGTAATACGAAATTTTACTTTGACTACATGATCAATTAAAAGGTAAATCCTCGATCTGCTCGAATCCCCAGTTTTTAAAAATTTTCAAAAATTTTATCTCAATGAAAGTGAAGAATAAATATCATATGATTGAGGGAATACTCAGACATATTCGGATAATTTAGGTTATAATTACTTGAAGTTCCATGTTTTTGCATTCATAGCAGTCTCGGCGTTTGTTTTTCTCATCCGTCGAATTTCAGATAAAATTGAAGTTTTCAGATAGTTTTAAGCTCAAATTTGAGTTTGCTAATTGAAAGATTTGGAATGTTCTCACTGCGACATTAGATCGAATTCGGGAAGGCTAAATTGTGAAATATAACTTCATCACCAGACAGAGGATAGCATTCGCCCAGTTTCCTTACTGAGTTATACTCCTGACATGGTATTAGCATCAAGAAGGAATAGCACATACATTTTCGGCCATATAATAAGAGTTCTCTTATATTTTGTTTGACATGCTTTGTCTTGAAGTAGTAGCTCGAGAATGCTTCCCAGCTTTTTGGAAAAAAAACCAATAAGACAAACTAATATGTATAATGTGGAATTCAAATAAAGCTACATCCAATTTCACTGCAATGTTTTCGAAGATAGAATTTTCGAAACATAATTCACAACTTTAAATCATTCGAGCTCTCTTCTACTGTCTTTTTCAACAACTCAATGGTTTCTTTGATCATCACTTTTGTTCTTATTAGGAATAAATTGTATCAAATGCCCAATGAGACACTGATGTTTCTATGCAGGCAAATAGTCAATCTTTAATCCATATCGATGAAAAGTAAAATACATCAAAACAATATTTGCCTTAATCGGGCTAGAATTTCAAATTTTCGAGAAAGCGAAATTATCACAATCCAATAAGACGGTTCAGAAACTTGAAATATAAAATTATTCTACTATCATTTTGAAAATAATTCATATTTTCAAGGATTCAGAACTATGACTTCATGAACGCCGAAAACAAATTTTCTCAATTAAAATAAATTTAAAATCCGATCAAAATTCAAGTTATACTGCAGAATTGATTTATTCATTTTTATCCAAAGAATTCATTATCTCTTACCAAGAAATCAATAATTGTTATTCTTAGTTTCACTTTTTTCTCATGCTTCCCTACTGTAAAACATCGAAAAACAAATATTTTCGGTGGGACAATAGGGCGTTTGACCGCATTCTATTATCGAGAGTTTGTCCTAATTATTTGTAAATTTTGGGGAGATAATTTACTTACATAAAAAAATCTGCTCTTTACATGGTGGATTGATTATATAATGAAAATAACACGGCGTAAATGAAAAAAACATAGTCTAATAACTGCTGGAAAGAGTTGCATTCTCGGGAAAGAAATCAGAACAGCTCGACCTATGTTAACAATTGTAGATACTTGAGTAATTAATGAGATCATACATAATCGTAAATACAATTAGACTGTAACACATTTTCATTCCCGCAATATTTTGAAAAAATAATAAATCAGGAAACATTTAGAGCATAGAAAGTACATGGCTCTTTAGAAAAATGAATGTCAATTAGGTAGTATCTGGAGTGTACCTAAATTTATGGATACTATTTGCAGAATGATCACCACCAATAGCAATTTATGAAATTGTTTACCTTTACAAGAAAAACTTATAATTTAGTGAATGAAGTAATGAAGCCTAAACAATAAACAATTGCTGTTATATGATACTAACATCTTATTGAAAAGTTTTTTTCGAAAAATAATTCAGTAAAGCATATTTCTATCTTTTGCTGTCACAAGACTTTCTTTTCCCTTAATATAATTTTCTTTCATTTCTTTTTTCTTTTTTTTTTCTAAATTATACCTTTATAAATGTGCAGTAATTATTGATTAATTAGTCAAAAACAGAAAAGGAATGAATTTTGTTAACTGCAAACAAATTTTTTGGCAAATTGTGTTGATTATTTAAACAGCTTATGTACAAATAAATGTAATTATGACCATATATTCATATGCCCTTCAATATCTCTAGTATTTCGAGAAATTCATTCGAAATATTCCGATTATAGATTTCATTCCGTAGTAGGACTTTCTTCAAACACATTTAAAACAATTCTCAACTTCTTAACTTTGATCAAGTTATATTGCAAATTTACATAAACAGATGAAATTACTCTGATGCGATTCTGGAAGGACGATATAAAGGAAGAAATTTTATTCAAGTAATCGTAAAGCGCAACTGTGCAATTATTGATTAGAAAATGGAAAATATCAGATGAGAATATTTAGCAGTATTTCCTTACATAAGTTGTAATGGCATACAGCATTTCCAAACACTCACGAAGACTGATGGTGTTTTTCTAATCTTTTCTTCATAAAAACTAGAAGATTTTTCAAATAATAAATCGATCAATTCGCATGCGAACTCAAATTCAAAGCTTCATCAACATCGCAGCGAATATGTTAGTCAGGAAAGTTAGTTTACATCATAATTAAATAAGTCAAAGGTGATGAAGAGAAGCAGGAGGATGTAGGAGTTCCGCTTATTTTAAAAAGCAATCTAACAAGAAGTGACAAAAATGAAAATAAATTCCATTTTTATTGTTTCTAATCTATACAAATAAAAATGTAAATGCTACCTGTTTGTGACCCCATTTCTCTAGAAGTTCTCCAGCCGATTGCTTTCAAATTTTGACACAACGTTGTACTCCAATAGTGTTTCTTGATGCATAAATATAATTACTTTTTTTCACGTGTCACGTCCGTACAACTGAAAATAGGTGAGGACATGGAGTTTACTGGCTCCGCCTATCTTTTTTTCTGTCATTCTCCTTTTTTCCTCCCATCTCTCTCTCTCTCCTTCTTGAGTAAAAGTAACCCTCAACTAGGTTCAATGTGATGACCCTCGCGCGCCAATAAATGCGCATCATCACGCGCTAACAAAGACGCCCTTTCTATCAATTTTTTATGGGAATGTCAGCGGAGCGGTTTAATGCTCCGACTCGGATTTTTTTTTAGTTTTCTTTTTTGTCGTTTTCTCCTTTTTTATTTAAAAATTTATCATTAGATTTGTTTTATTGATATTGTTGATTTCTTACTGTTGCGTGATAAATAATAATTAATATTAAATAATGATAAATAATAATAAATAATGACAAATAATAATTAATAATAAATAATATAATAAAAAAGAATGATGAACAGTGATAAATTATAACAAATAAATAATAATGAATAATGATAAAAAATGCTGAATAATAATAAATAATAATAAACAATAAATACTGAATAAATAATAATAAATAGTTGGCTAATCCTTTGTAACCCTCAATTAGGGTCAATGTCGATTACCCTAGTGCGTCAACAAAGGCGCATCATCATCACGCGTTAACAAAGGCATTCTTTTTATCATTTTATATAAGAATTTCAATGACAGTGGTTTAATGCATCGACTCGGATTTTTTTCCCTTTATGTCGTTTTCTCCTTTTTTATTTAATAAATTTATCAGTAGATTTGTTTTATTGATATTATCGATTTTTTACTCGTGCGCAATAGATAATTAATTGATCATTTCTTTGTAACCTTCAACTAGGGTCAATGTCGATGACCCTAACGCGCCAACAAAAACGCATCATCATCACGCACTAACAAAGGCGCCCTTTCTATCATTTTAAATAGGGATTTCAATAAGAGCAGTACAATAAATAATTATTGATCATTTCTTTTTCAAGTTCTCCATCGATTGATTTGAAATTATCATGCCGCGTTGCATTCAAATAGGCGCGTGTTTTTGAATAAATAGGGCCAGTACTTTAAGCACCTATTTCGAGGACCTGAAGATGAGGAGAGCTGATACTAGAAAGACTTACTCTTTTAAGTACATAAACATGAACAGACAAGCGATTGTACAAATTCCTATAATTCAAATAATTGGTCCTGAAACAATTTCATGGTTACGATTGATGTTTTTATGTGGAAAAAGGAATATTGTGGTACAAATTAGGATGTTGTTGGAGTTGTGGTACCTTTCTGTTGTGGTTATTTCGTATTAGATGGAAGATCAAGAACCGAAGGTATTTGGAGTGATTGTGGCTGGTCGCCCGGTAAGATATACGTTGTTATTCTTTTTAACAAATGTGCATTCCCAATAGTAATGTCTGCTGTCGTAGTACTGCATTCGACATACTTTACATCACATACTGATGGTAGAATACTCGATAATACTTGTTTCAGCTAAACTACTAGTCACGGAAGTGTGTGAGTTGCGAACCATAATGCCTAAACTATCATTTGATGAGTTATCAAGGTTCACCCTTTATTTTCTGGATATTCTTAAAGCACTGAGCTTGTAGCTGTATTGTTCAGCTAATGATCCGCTTTTTAGATCCAGACAGATTTTGTTCAAGTGAGCAAAACAGAATTTGTTATTGAAGTGGCTGATTCTTGTTCAGCAAATCATGTTGTCGTGTTCTTAACAGGTGTTGCACCATTTCCTGCTGACACAGGCGGGACTGGTATGTGGTCATATTTGGTGCGGTAAATTTATTAGTTATTGTGTTATGCCAAGATTCTGGTTCTTAGTTAATCCGATTTCTTTACATCAAATAATATATCATGGTAGAAAAAAATTCATCTCAGAACTCATCTAAAAAGAAAGAATTCCATTTGTATTCTTATTAATTATCCAGAATTTTTAGTTTACATTCGGTGGCCAAAAATCGGAATCGAAACGAATTGGCATTACCTCGGATACATTGCAAATGATAAGCCGAGCGCTATATTTCGAGTTGCTCAAGTATAAATTCAAGTGCATAGGAAGTGTGAACTCATAGATATTTTTATTGTGTGAAATAGTCTGTGAAATGTTTCCTGAGAAAAATAAATTTATCCATTGCTAGTAATCATTATAGCTCTGCTAAAAATTGTACACTGAGAATAGTTTGCAGAGAATGAGATATCCTTAGAGATCTTTTTTTTTTTTTTTTTTTTTTTTTAAATTAGCTCAGTATTTCTAGTTTTAGCTTCATAAAATGGATGCTGTGCATGATGGTCTATTCATGTCGAACTTACCGATGAATGTGAATGCAGCTGGCAATGCTCAGATTGGTATCAGTGTAGAACCACTTGTAGTTATCACAAGCAAAGTTCCTGCCGAAGGGACGACAATTAGTCAACAGGTATGAAATAATTTAAGAAAACCTTGGGGAATAGTAATGTGAGAGCGGATGTAGTTGGACTTTTTGGTTAAAGCATGTTGAGGTAGATTTGCAGACACAGCAATAACAAAACGAACAAATAAAAAAAAAAAAAAAAAAAACATTGCCGCGTTTTGGCTGAAAGAACTAAATAATTTAAGATACTATTTGACTGGTAAATTAATTTTTTTTTTTTTTTTTTTTTTTGTTAATACTTGACATCATGAGGTTCTTTTGGAAAGTCTGCGAACAGCCTTGTATATGGTGCAGGATTGCTTTTTATGCGAAGAAAATGGCTTATAGGATAATAGTATTATGTATTGATCTGGAATAAGCATTTACTTAGCTTTCTTAAATTCTCATTGCTGTGTAATTTCTGTGGATTTGCAGTCATCATTTATGGAGTTCGCAGAGAAGATGTTGCAAAATTTTGTTAACCATCTGCAATCATTTGCTATCCGTTTACCTCGGCCAGAAAATCCTGGAGAATCCACGGACTTCATTTCAGCTTCGGCGGTACAGAGTTGGTATACTAACTTTTCCCGGCGTTTACAACAAAATCCCGAATTCTGGAAATGCCTTTTATGAACTTTCCGTTTTTTGTCTTGTTCCTGCTATAAGAATTGTTACCAATTATCATAATCGGTCATTCAATATTTTATTTCATGTATTTGCTGTGAAAGAAATGGGTCTACTATACTGAAGTTTATACTTTTTTTATAATTCTTTTTAATTCTATTTTCACTGGTCATTTATATCACATTTGTTTCTATAATTGTTCATTTTCTTATCATAGCAGTTTAATTCATTACATTTTATAAGTGATATTTTGTTCTTCAAAAATAGTGCAGAGAATTTTACGACGAATCTTGCAAAACGTTTTTAGAATTTGATGCAACTAAAAGTACATTCAGTTTATCTTTCTTTTACACAAACTTTAGTTACAGATCAAAATATCGAATCCTCTCGTTATTGTTGTTTATAGGAGAGTATATTTTAATTTTGGTGAAAATGTGTCACCGTTCTTATGTTGTTAGTTTTGCCAGATTATTTAATTAAAGAAATTTTGCTTGCCAAGATGATGTATTCAGTTTGGTTATAGTATAAATGCGTTGTGCTTTCGAAGCTCAATTTTAATAAATATCATTAAAAAATGAATTTCAGAAATGCTAGCATTATATTTGTGGTTTATTTCTCGTCTCATCCTTTATTGTTTCTAATCTTGAGCAGTCTTGTCGAGATGTCAATATATGTGACATCTACAAGAGGTATTACTGTTTGCATAGTTTTGGTATATTATATCGTGAAGGAGCGATCTTTAGTTTAAATACTCTATGATCTATTATTTGCCTCTTGCTTTTGGCTTTTTTAGCTAGGTAACTTAAGTCATCATTTTGAGATTTACTGGGAAGAAGTTACCTTGTTCTCAAGGTGGATGTTATGATCGGTGTAGTTTTTCGAGGGTCGGTAGTATTGGACGTTCGAAAGGGGGAAAGGGGGTTAGGAAAGAGAAAGAGTGGTAGATATGAGGTGAAATTATCCCAGTTTTTAGTGGGTCTCGTAGTTATAATGTCAAAAATTCAGCCTGTCTTCGAAAATGTCGATTAAGTGCGACTGGTCTTCAAAGCATAGTGCAGTTATGAACTCTATGTCATTGATGTAAATCGAAATGTGGATTGAAATGTGTTAGTGGCAACTGTTAACGACGGAACGAAATGATTTCATGAAAGTAGTACTCGTACAAACTAAAGTGACTCATCGAGCATACCAAACAAATGTGATTTACTGAGAAAGGATGAGTGCGAAAGATGCGTTAGGCTCATTTACATTTTGGAAAATGAGTTAACTGCACTGTGCCATGATAATTATTCTAAGAAATGCTGTTCTTCGTTGCTAAGTTACTGCATGATATTCGAGAAGACATCTTTTGGAAGATCGTCATTATGATTTATAATTATGGATGGAAATCGCTTCTCTTTTAGATGATAAATTCTTTGCATACACTGCAAGCTTTTCCAGTTCTAATCGTGCATTAAAACTAGTTGGTTTAAGTGACACTAGTTCAAGAGATTAAGAGATTATCTACCATTAGTAGTACTCAACCGATATAGAATCTTTTAAATTCTGAATTAATCATAGTTTTCTTTGTTGTTTTGTTTTTGTCTGCTCATATTGATGTCCTCTTTCATGATGTTATTGTCGTACGCCTAATGATTTAGATAACCGTTGTATTATATTTTATTCGAAAGGTAAATGAAAGTATTCTAGGTAACAGGATGAATATCAATAATATTTGTCAAACTCATCTTGATCTTAATGCACAGAACGGTATTACAAGCTACGATATCAATTCTCTGGTCGATGATGATTTTGAGGTTTGTTTTCCTCAACGCATCATTTCATTTCGACTATAAAAATGCTGGTTATATTATGAAATATTGAAGCACTCTATCGATTATTTCATAACTTGAAACATTTTGATGTCGAATATTAGAAGATATCATCCTCTTGAGATGTGTCTTAACTCCAATCATTTCTTGAGATGTGTCTTAACTCCAATCATTTCTTGAGATGTGTCTTAACTCCAATCATTTCTCTTCGCCTTTCCTCTCTTTCCTTCTCTCGCATATATCTCATTTGATTAGTTGCATGATTTAGTGTTAATTTGTTTTATGACATGTAATTGTCCATTAAGCTTTAAATGCCTTTTTGACTTACGTAATGCTTTCGACCCTACATACAATGTGATGTTCAGATGATAAGAATCTGACATCTTAAGTAGGTTCTTATTACCAAGACTGTCTGGGATATTCTGTTTTATCTCAATGGATATGTAATCTTTTTTCTGATTTTGCACTGACTTTGCCGAATAAATAGATTAGGTGAAGTAATATAGTGTACCAACAGCATAAGTTACATTTATCGCCCCATTATTTGGACATTTATTGGTTCAGTCTTTAGCTGCCACATTCGTTTTTGTCTTCTTAGTTTATGTAAAACTTTTGTGAAGACCTGTTACGCTTTGTTTCGATATATTCTGACATTTTCTCTTCCATCTAAATCATGATGAAGCATCAGAACTTGCTGTAATCATTCCTCACCTTTATTTTATAGACTAATTCTCAAACTCATTTGTTCAGCGATCAATTTCTCTGTTATCTTGTGTGTAGTACGCATTCATTATGATCTGGTAATCATATCTATGTATTTTTGAATTGCACCTTTTTCCAAATTCGAAAATTATCAATTTTAGGTTATCGGTAGTTTGAGTGACACACTACGTTCGGTATCATTGGAAACTGATTCGGAAATACCTCTATATGATATTGAAATTGGTAGTCATAAAGGTACTAATACCGAAAACTCTACTTGCGCATCTCCAACAGCGAATAAAGAGATTGATGATAGCACGCCACTAGCGAGTAACAGTTTGAATTTGATTTCAACTGATGATAATGGTCGGAATACTGATATTCTCGTGCAGAACGTTACTAAATCATCATTAATCGATAGTACAAGTCTTTCGATATATCCTTGCTATGGTAATTTTGCAGGAAAGCTGAACTATTCTTTGAAATCTAAAATTGATAGGTTTTTATACTGCCATAATTACTATCTTCATTTGGCTAATTGAATGAAAACTCAGGAAAGATACTGTATAATCCTTTCGAAAGAAACTTATGAAGCTAATATCATTTTCTGATAACTTTACGCATGCTAGGGCTGCTTAACTGATGAAAAGTGTTGTGTTTTTCTTTCAGATTGCTTCGACAAGTATCTCTTGTCATCCATATTATCAGTAAATGCATTTCCATATTTCAGTGAGATACTTAAGTCGAGAATCACGGAAAAACTTCTTTTTTTTTGTAATTGAACTCTCTGCTTAATAAAGAATTATTCATTGCTGAAACTTAAGAGAAAGATTTACAGAAGATCCAGTCAATGCAGTTGAATCAATTCGAGCCGATTATCAAGCTGCGCAGCAATCAGCTAAACAGGAGAATGAGTTATTACGTAAAGCTTGCGAAAAAAAGAACGAACAGATAAGTTATCTATTCTTTTTCGTCCCTAGTTTCATCGTCCATATATTTTCTGAAAATAATAGTAATATTTTTATTTAGATTGAAATGTTGCGCCGTAGATTGGATGAAGAAATTGCGCAGAAGATTCAGCTCAGTTCGGAACTGGAAGAGACTCAGCGCGTCCTCAGTGATTGCAGGTAAGTTAGCTATATTTCCGATCAGGAATTCGAATGCACGCTATGTGTAACTGTACAGCACAGTAGCTGACTTCCGAAGGAACTTTTCTAACAAATTTTAGGATGAAAGTAGACGAAGAGGTTGCGAGCAAAATTGAGCGTGAAGATATTATCAAAGTTCTGCAAGCCACAATTGTACAACTTCAGAGTAACGGTACGCATTTTATCGCTGTGCATTTTATGATCGCTTGGTTTCTGAACTCTTGTTTAAAGAATCTCTGTAAGCTGATGGAGAAGTAACTGCGCTCATTTTATAGCATCCAAAGCAACTGGATATAATTCCAGCCATGAGTTTTCACTCTATTTAATTCTATGTAACCTGTAGAATCGCTGCGGGAAACAGCATAAAACACATGAGTTTAATAAGGGTCATTTATCTTCTGCAGAATTGTTGGTGTTTTGGAATTTCAGGTGATTTAAGTTGCCTTGGATCAAGTGTGATCAGTGAACAAGCTTTGGTTTCTTCGTTGCATGAAAAAGAAGAACTCATTGAGGTATATTTTTGTAGCGCCATCTGCTTTTATTTTGAACAGAAATCTGGTATAAATAAGAATCGACCAATCGTTTCATTCATTCGCGAAGCTCTTTTGTAAAATGACAGCAGGTTCGTCTTTGCATAAGTCCGGTTTTCTTGATATTGCAGGAACTTAAAAAACAGTTAGAAGGAGCAGAGGAGCGGTATGAAAGGGAGCATAAAGAGGTATTGGATTTGGAAGAAATAGTAAAAGTAAGTTTATATTATTTGGAACTGATTTTTTTTTTTTTTTTTTTGTCTATAATCCTCCTAATCGATTTGCTTTGTGAATTTTAAATAAGAGCTATCTTTGCTTCACTAATTCATGACTTTAACACTACTGCTTTCTCAGATCCTGCATGAGTACGTTCAGAATGACCAGCAGACGCATGGGGTATAATTGTAACAAGGATTAGGATTGGAGACAGGAAGTGGTAGCTCAACCACCAATGTTTTGTTTGACCACAGCTTCCCATTAAAATTGAAATATTAGGAATTCGTAATGTTATTTCTTACCTACTTGTGTTGATGCCAGTAAAAATCTTCAATCCCTCTACTTCCCTTATTCTGTATATTTTTTTGCCTTTCGTATGATCACGAAAAGTAGATGGTCTACTTAAAACTTATTAATTATGAGGAAGACTTGATTTTTTTCTTGAACTCGCTATTTTTTTTCAACCATCAGACTTTCACTATGTGTTCTGGAAAATAACGCCAGATTTGGAGGAAACTTAGAGTTTTCGAGATGTCATTTCTGAAATGTCTTTGTTCTATAATTAAATTTGATAGTTCCCAAAAAAATTGTTTCTTGATTGCGATATTTTTTATTCAGTAATTGGTTTTCTTTAGTCAATAAAATTTCAGTTTGAAAACTTTCGCCACCAATCAATACAATGATAAATCCTGATGATATTAAAATTATATAAGAAAAACGTCTGTATTATCAGACAAAGCATCATTCCATTCAAGCTTTTAAAATGTACGATAAATTCCCATGATATTCTGATTTTCAAGTAATCTTACTGTATTCTACGAGGCCACAAGGTACGTAGCTAATTCTTTATATCCAAAACATTTTGTTATGCCACAACCTCACTGAAAGGAACATGGCCGAGTTACAAAGAATTACTTATATATAGTACCAGGAAGTCTTTAGAGTCTATTTTTAATTTTTGTGTCGAATTTGATCATGATGATATTTAGATTTATAAAAAACATTTAGACGGAAGTGACCGACTTATTCGACGGGCTCATACGCAATGTGTATCAAGAATTGGGTTATGTTCATTTTGAATATTATTTGTCACATTTATTCACAAAAAATTTTCCCGATCTATTCCTTGTCCTATTGTCCGATGTGAACAGTGTTTGTTTTGAAAAACAATTTTAAAAACGGATTTCTTCATACCAATTTTTACCTCGACAAGTTGGTCAGAAAAGAACTACGTGGAAGGAGAAAGTTTTTTAATCATTAAAATATTTGATCTTCTACGCAATCCCCTGCTATTCAACATCTTTCCATGAACTCCATGTGAAACAAATTCTAGTATTTATTGGATGATCAAGTCTTAGAAAATAGTTTGTTTCCAGCTTGTAAATGCATCATGTAACGCAATTTTAAAATACTTATTCAGAAATAAGATGATTTGGATTTTTAAAAACAGAAATGAATTCGTCGTGCGGAGATCCTTAGCCTGGGGCTCATGGATCTAAAAAAAACATAATGTCGGATGTGAAGATGAGCCAGCAAATTCTTATTGGTTTAGTAAGATTTCATATTCTACAAATGCGAACTTGACCTAGATTCATTTCATATTTTACTGAAACAAGGACTACTAGTGGACATTAATATCAATGCCATTATGTGAAAATATGTCCACCTTAATTCGAATTTTTGCTGGCCAAGTCGTTCAAATCCAGTGTTTACAGTTTTTGAAGTTTGGAATGCAGTTATCAACGAATTTGAAACTCCAATATTTGTGAGATTTGGAAATCTTAACTTTCTAAGATCTTCGCTCCCTCTCCCTCCAGCTACTACTTTACTCTATTTGCAAATTTTTCTATTGGAACGTCCTTCATTTCTGAATACTACTGTCCAAAAAAAAAAAAAAAAAAAAAAAAAAAAAAAAAAAAATCAAACTAAATAAATATGTGAAACAAACAAAAAATATCCTTTAAATAGGATTATTTTCTGTTCGTTTGGTATTGGTATTGGTAACAAATCACTTATGGTACTTTACTAAACTAATATCAAATGCAAACCACTACTAACAACCAAAGCAAAATCCTTATAAAATATGTTATCAAAAAACCTTTCCATCCAGTTTTAGGAAAAAACCTCTCTGCTGTCAAAACTTATGGAAATTATTCCGAAATCCCATTCTCAAAGTGAAAAACTTTAAAATGAAGAACGTTATCTGGAGAGTAGAATGTATAGCCCGAAATAAATTAAAACAAAGCTAAAACCCCATGCCAACTACAGTATCTAAGCGAGGAACAATTGCTGACAACCGCTACCTTACACCTCTAAAAAAAAAACTTCAAGAAACCTCACCAAATTGATCCATCGTTTACTTCCATTGATAATATGTCCTTCTGCGAAAAAATGTAAACGTACAAATAGTTCAATTTCTTACGATTTTCTAACGATTTCTAAACCTGTTGACTGCATGTATGTATGGTTAACCCAAACAATTCCCACAGAGTGAAACTAAAAAACCATCCCCATCAACTAATTCTCTACGCAGGATTTCTTGAGAGATGTGATATGCCAATTTTTTTCAAGTGCGGCAAGTTGCAACAAATTTCGGATCTTATTTTATCTGCTCTACAAGTATCTATCCTCTCATAAGTCTGAGTGGGACTCATAAAGTACAAAGTAGTAAAAGTATGGTGGAAAGTTATCTTCAAAAAAGAAAAAATACGTACTTCATAATGAAAATGAAATTCCAAACTCCGAATTATTCATTCAACAGCACCATCCCTAGTTCCTTCTTTCCTGTCAACTATCTAGAACCTCAGCAAACCGATAAATCCTGCGCATTATATAGTGCAATTTTGCCCCGAAGATTCCATTACAATTCATAACTTAGAATCCCAATTCCCCACAAAAATTCAATCAGTAATTTGAAAATATAGATCTCTATCACAGCAACGATATAGATAGTGTTTTTCCTCTAAAATGTAACTTTCGAAAAGACATAAATCGTGGCAAAAATGTTAAGTCTTTTTCTTAAAGAATAAAATAGAGATATGGATGCTCACAATTCAAAAATCTAATTTTATTTCATGGAAAAACATGGACAACGGGCAATAAAAAAGAATTAACAGTGCATAAATTTATCTGAAACTGCACATTCACATTTTCCTCTAATATGTAAGATTTTGTAATTCAGACTTAAAAGTTGCCTTGTTTCTGGCTAAAACATGTAAACAGTAAAAATATTCCATACATTAAATGAAAAATATTCGAAAATGAGAACAATTTTCCAAGCGCGCAGGAAAAAATAGTGCTTGGTAGTAGCGACATATCAAAAGAACAAAAAGTGTTGATAAATTTAACAAAACAAATATACAGTAGTCCGGTGTTAATTATTTCCTTTAAGAAATGTAAAACATATAATTCGTTGAAAAACGAAGTCGGAGGTTACAAATATTATGGACCCATTTAATATATACTAATATAGATCAGATAAAATTATTTTAGCAATAACTTATATACGATACGCACCAATCCCGATAAAGAAACTTGAGGATCTAATCCATAAATCCAATTCAATATCACCGCACTCTTGAACTCATTTTAAAGACAAAAACCTGTCATTAACTGAAGACCATTCCAGAAACGCTTCCACTGAATGTTGTGCAACTTAAGTCAAGAAAAAATTGAAGAATCAAACAGGACTTAATTCAGTAAACACTTATTAAAGTAGTAAACGAATACACATTCGTCCACTCTGGATGAACAATGTGCTGGCTCTCCAGTAATCACGCTAATTACGCCTCACGCTTTCTCAAGCATTCTTTGGAAATTTCCGGCTAATGTTAAATTTTTTAATTTGCAATTTAGTAATTTGTCTTGTGGAACTACATGCTATCTTATACTATGAAAGTTTTGAAATTTCATACTCTTAAAACTGTCTGAATGCGAGCGTGAAACGAAATACATAATCAGTTACTGTTAACTTAGACAACAAGTATAAAATGATCAAAATGACAATATATGATAAGGATAGAAAAGGACGCATGAAAATAAAACGAATATTTTATCAAAATGCTTAAATGTGAGAACATCATACATATACACACACACACACACACACACACACACACACACACACACACAC
>KZ269990.1:985126-1009489 GCA_002249935.1 Onchocerca flexuosa | reverse complement strand
CACACACACATACATACATACATACATACATACACATCCAAGCGCACATCACAACGCATGCATCAACTCTCTCTTTATCAAACATAGCACATAAACATTCATACTATCAAACTCTTATACAAAGAGAATTAGACCAACCAACTGAACTAGCAGTAGCGCACTACTTGAACAATTTTTAGGGCAGAGAAGAAAAAGAATGAAGTCCAAATATATCTATTTAATGAAGCAGATTCAATATTTAAAATCAATCTAAAATACATTTCACAATAAAAGAAACCCAGTTACTGACTCATAAAAAAATTCTAGAACATGTAGTGCGCTACTGTTATCCAGATGTGATTTACCACTATTTACTGGCAAACAAAAAAATCGATCAAAAAAATCACTAGATTTATACGCCTCAGTATGCGCATAAGCAGGTTTCACCAACAAGGGTCTGCAATAACCAATTGTTTCATGCAAGAGCAAAGAATACTTTGCTTTAAAAAACCTAAAGAGTACCAAAAAAAAAATCGCCCTTTATTATTACTGCAACACCAGTAAAAACCAGAAAAATCAACATCTGGCCTACCCGAAACAAATTACTTCCATTTAGTCCTCATTGTCTTCTCCAGCATCATCAGCTTCTTCGAAAATATCATCAAAATTATCATCATCGCCGGAAACCCCAGCATTTTCATCCATTTCTGGCACCAAAAAGTACTGCAATGGATTCGGCCAAAGGTCGTCCTTGATTAACTACAATAAAAAACCTAATGCATAAGATAGAGGTTGATAAAATGCCATTAGCAGAAGAGAGCAAACTTTGAAATAAGAATTTCAAATCAAATTATGACAATAAAAAAACAATATAAGGGAATAGAAGTATTTCAATCTTTTTTTAATTATGAGTTAAATTTGCTAAAAAATTATTTAAGAAGTTATAAATCCTACTTCTGCAATTTCATCGTTGCTTGGATCCTGATTATCTGACAGCCAACCGAAAAATGAACGTCGAGCCGGCGTTGTATCACCACTACTCTGACTCTTGGTTTTCATCTAAAAGGAAAGTAGATTATGCTGTGATCAAACATGAAACCTCATAAAAATGGAAGCAAACATTTCGAAAAGATGATATATACTTTATTCAGGAGATCATTATCAGGCTTCCATTTAATTACAGTTGTGGTACTTGTTGGTTCGAAATCACCGAGGAAAAATTCCTTGATAAGCTGAGTATTTTCGAAAAACGGATTCTCATCAAACGTCAATTTAATCCTATATCCGGATTTGATGTCATCAAATTCTTCCACCTAAAAGAATCAATTTTAATGTCATTTTTGATGTCATCTATGGACAATAAAAGTCAAACTTGTATACAAAAGCAGAAAATTAAATAGCAGTAATAGATGAAATACTGAAAATAATGACATAATCGAGATGTAGAAATGACAACATTTCAAGTTTCAAGAAGATGGGAAAAAGCTCTCAACTCTAATGATGAACGGAACATCCTGCAGCAAAATCAAAAAATGGCAATCGCAAAATTCATGAAAAGACAAACTTCAACTGTAGTAAGATAATGCAAACATTCTTCTTCTTCTTCATCTAATATCGCACTGATATTTGGATGGTTGACAAACTAAAAAAAAAAAAGAAAACGTTAACGAATCTCACTGATTTGCTTTCAATGATGCTTAGGAAATTGATGATTACAAACAAAAATGTGAACTTCTCAGAACTACATGATGACCGAAATGACTGTCCTCTTCCTAACCTTGGGAAGCCTTTTCAAACTTTCATCTGCACACGACAGTTTTACGAACGCAGATGAACAATTTATTTTGCACATATTATGCTAAGTGAATGGCTGAACAAGTTTTGTTTTATTCAGCTCAAAGATAACTCACATTCCCACAATCGAACCTTGCTTTTGAGATCAGCAAGCAGCACTGCTTTGTCCCTATTTAGCACTCCTTTCAACACTGAAGAACACAAACTTTCTACTTGTCCTCTTTTGGAATGGTATAGATAACAGGATTTTCATTCCAGTTTTATTACTAAACTAGGTCTTGCAATGCACAAGTTTTTTAGAAAAAATTAGACCTTTATCATTGCATAGTGTAAGATTATCAAAAAAAACTTACTGCAGTGACCCAAAAATTTGGAATGTCGCGAACAAGATCGTTACGCTTGTCAAAAAACGGCTTTCGAAGAGAATTATATTTTTGTTCAACCTTTAAAACAATAAAATTTAAAAAAAAAATTCAAACTCAAAGCGACATGGAAAATCTATTACGATTAGTGGTAGATTCTTTTAAATTAAAAAAAAAAAAAAAAAAAAAAGAAAAAGAATTCAAACATAATACGACTGGAAAATAATCTATTATGATGTTCAAATCAGCGTCCTAAAATTCTGCCGAAAAGCCACCACTAAATGATCACAAGAGAGTCAATCCATCACAATAAGTCATCAAGACGACAATTTTGTAGTGTGTATCTTAGAAATTTTCTCCAGATACTTGCAAGGATTATCATGCAGATGCATCAGCATCAAAGTCATTCCGTATTTGAGTTTAGAAATCCTGAGATGCAAAAAACTTTCGGTAAAAGTAAATCACTAAGCACTGCGAAAACTAGCCTTTAATATTTCTTCGCTTGCTTTTTCATTCAATGAATCTATTTCACTCTGCACTTGATCAATCTGCTCCAGAATTTTTTGCGTGGCAGCATCGTAGTCACCCACCTGGAAAAACAAATACAAGTAAATATGACGGATGAAAACGCGTGTTTGAAACTTCAACCTTTTTAAAAATTAGCTTGTAAGAATCATGTCTTTGGATGATAAGGAGTAATTGTGAATCAGTGGTATGCAAAATTAAAAAAAGGAGACCGAACGATAATTCCCAGTGACTTTTAAAGTACTGCAAGAAAGTACACATTTCATGATAGCGTCATCGTATAAGTGTAATCAGTAAAGCACAGAGAACTAAGCTGCTCCAGTACATATATTTGTTTCAGTTGTGTATAAATTCTTGAGAGGCTCCTGGAATGTCAAGTGGCAATTTTTTGAATTTCCTGATAATTCTGTAAAGCCTTCAGAATATTCATCCGAAGTTGATATTTTGAGAAAAATCATGATATCCTAGTCAAATTTACAACTTTGAGATTCCTTCATTGCCCTCCTTCCTTATCAAAAATGATAGTTTTCATAGACTAACCGGGCTCATAATTCCAACAGCTTTGCACAAAATACCTCGGAATATGTACTCAAAAGATGCTTTCAATAGCAATATTGTTGACGAACAGCTAATAAAGAAATGATTCATACTAATCACAACACTTCAGTTATGTTTATATTTTAAAATTACAAAATACAAAAGCCTAATTTCAAACCGCCTTTGAGCTATCGCCATTTGTTTCATTATCCGTCTTGCAGCGCTTCGCTACTGGCTCACCCATTATCACAACGATATTGTTTGTTACTCCAAGACAAGAAGTTGAACTAATCGATACAGCCCACTAAAATATATTGGGCAATGCTAACACTGTTCCCGAAATTCCTCGCGAGATTTAGTGGTTAGGTCGTAATATCCAAGGAGTAAAAGCAAACATATGCATATTTAACATTGCAATAACATATGCATATTTAACATTGCAATCTCTAAAGTTATGTCCATTTCTATCCTTATACCTTATTCACCTGATATTCACGTTGATTACAAGAATGAGTGCAAATCAGGTACACAAATAATCTTCAGTTTTCCTAGCCGTAAACCGAATCCTACACGAAACTAGGGAACAACATCCCACCCTATAACCCTGATTATTCCGTTCACCCGACTACAGTCTTTTCGTCCTAAAAACATATCTGCGAGATTTAATGAAGCCCATTCTTCAGCTGAAAGACCCGCACTGCAACGAATTGTTTCGGATGGGTTGAAGTATGGGTGTTGCTCACGAGTGCCACAGAAATTCTTCGCAGGAACGATCGGCTGATTCGAGTCGAGATTTTCTTCAGTTATTCTCCGATTTTCATGGAATTTTATTCCAGCTTAGAGTAGAGCTGTGTTGCGTACCACATAATCATATTCCATATGAAACAATGCACAACAACCCGAACCTGCGCTCATCCGATTAATCTCCGTTCGTTTTGTCATTATACCTCTTTTTTTGCGCCAAGCGCTAAATAAAAGCCATCCCCTTCTTCCACCCTTCAGTAAAAGTTTCCATTTTAACGGATTATAGTACAGCTTGTGTGTTCGTATGATCTTCATCATATCCTGAAACGATTGTTCGGACTACGGTTAGAAACTTTGGCAGTGTCTCAAATTGCGTACGATTTGGAAATCCATAAAATCGTAGATGGGATGAAAGCTGATGTTTCGTAAGGTCCGAGTAGTGCTTCGTTGCTGTTTTGGTGAGGTCTGTAAGTTGGAGATGGAAATGTCGGAGATCGATTTCAGGTCGCCTTGTGACTCAGTGAATATGGAGATTGGAATTGGAGTTTAATTCGTATAGACAAAAAAGATTTCAAAACTTGACGTAATACATTTCAAAATTATGCAATTTTTGAGCAAGGAATAATAAGGAAAATAAAAGAAACGTGAAAATCACACGATTCAAAGTATTATGCTCTGCTGGAGTAATCCTATGCGGTTCTGATCATAAATGCTAATTGCTGACTCGTATGCTTCTCGAACACTATCATCTAATCAAGTAGCTGCTTGGGAACTGTATGTGGTATTCTTTCATGGAATGCTACTGTGCCTAATGCAATTTTCAATCTTTGGTTGTAAAAGGTCCCTTTGTGAAAGTAAACAAGATGACTGAAAGTAAAATGAGGTCATAGGAACTAAGGAGTATCCAAGGATACCTTGAAAATACTGTGTTTTATGTTTCTGATATGGAATTTATGTATTTATTCGTTTCATCTATCTTTTTATTTACTTTTTTTTTTTTTTTTTTGGTCATAAAAACAGTATTACTTCTAACGCATATCGTTTACATAATTAAGGAATTTGTTATCAGCTCCAAGGACTCGACAATGAATATGCAACATAAAGTAAAATGTGCAGCTGCAGTGGAAGCCCCTAAGGTTGCCTGCTGTTTATCACTCTCTATTTAGTCAGTTACTTGAAAAAGCTGTTTCAAAAAGTTAAGGTTTATCCAGGATCATTTTGACAAATTAGAGTGTTTCATGGTTAATAAGATTCTGTTGTCTAGCTAAAAAAAGAAAAACTCATTTCTTTCATTCAAATGAATGAGTCGTAAGTTGTTTTAGAAGTGCTAGAAATTCTTATTTCAGGTACATGAACATACTGATTTAGCCAATTACGCCTCCGAGTTGACTATAACTAGCTCAGATGCCTTATATCATTGTCCTCCACCACCTAAACCTCCGCTTGCTATGGGAAAAATTCGGCATGGGGCAATTTCGCCTCCGAGGCCTAATGAGAGTCATTTGTCAGCAAATGATGTGAGTTCTTTTTTCTCGACCAGTGTGAAATGCTTCCAAAATATCAAGCAAACATCTCTGGTTTGATGATTCTATAATTGGACAGTATGCGGTTTTTTATCTGGAATTTAAGTACTGTTTTATATTTAGACAGCAAACCGACTAAATATAGGTGGAAATGGACATCTTGCGGCAAATTCTAGTCGTAATTTCCCAAGCGGGATGACGAATATTCCGGCAGTCCATCCCATTTTCGCTGAGCGGTTAGTTAGTAATTTTTATATTGATTGTTACAACCAAGAGATGTAAGTTTTTGATAGGAGAAGTAATGCATACTAAAAGTATTTTCAGAACAGTAAGACGTGGCCCACACACTCCACCATATCCTCCGAAGTCACCCGATTCACGTTCACCATCACCAATAATCAATGAAAAGCCAGTAAGTATAAAATCAACCGCCAAGCTAACAGCAACGAGAGATCGAAGCCCAGTAATTGTCTTACCGACAGTTAATTTGTGTAAACCAAGCTATTGTAGCAGTACAAATCCTCGAGGATATCCCGGTCTGTTTTTTTCCATTTTACTTTATTTTTTATATTTATTCAAAGCACCGATAAGATATAAGACGTAAGCGCAAAAATCCAGAAATTTATCCGGTAACATCGACATCTCAAAGATATTAATAGATTTCGGTATGTATTACTCTTGACTGTATACCACATAATTTTAAGTTTATCATTTTAAAATTGCGAATTGATTTGAATACAAAAGGTTTGTTAAAATACATTGGGACCATCTTTAAACATAATACAAATTGCATACACTTCCAGTCATGTTTAAACCTACTTTTTTTTGACGCTTACTGAAAGCACATATTCTAGGTAACAGTGGTATGCCTCAAATACCTTGTTTCGGTTCCCTACCTGGTATACCTGTGCAACCATTTTTGATGATGCAGGCGGCCTCAACATCCACTACTCTTCCTCTGTATATGAATACTCCGACGAACAGCCATACAACTGGAATTTTTCAAACCCCTACTTGGTCAGCAGATTCTAGCTTTGGAGTTTGTCCACCTTTTAATTTTGCCTCGTTAGTTCCAAAGTAAGTTTTCAATTTATATTACAGTGGCATCAGGTCGATCTAACTTGACCAACTTTTTGTTGTTTTTTTTTTATATTCATTTAAACTAAAGATCGTCAGTTTATCAACTATTACTTCATGAAGAGTGATATAATTCGAAATGCTGAGTCATATTTCATAGTTTTTTCGCTGTGGTATATGTTCTCTGTTATCGAAATAATATCCTAATGTAAGTACCGTCGGAATACTAAACGAAATCATTGTTAAAAGTTTCGCTCCGCTATGTAAAATAACTTAGATACTTCTGTCTCAACACCTATCATTTACTAAAAGAATTGTGAAGACTGTTGTTTAAAAATTTTTTTCTTAAAACCATCACTTAGGTTCTTATGGATACATGATGTTTTTCGTCTTGTTTTGTTTTTTTTTTTTGATGCAAAATTTTAATCAGGAGTTTTTTCTAGCGAACGTGTAATCGGTCCTGAAGTACTTTCCGTTCCTCCACCGCCACCGCCTCCTCCACCACCGAATGATATGCGAATAGTGTCACAATCTAGTTTTTGCATGAAAGACAGCAGCGTTTGTTCTGTTAAAAATGATCTGAAGCCAGGTATATATTGATTTAGCACCAACATTTATTGAATTGTTTAGAGAATATCGCTGTTTTATATTAAATCAGGATTTTGAATTAGATTAAAACTAAATGAATATTAAATGGGGTCCCGAGTCAAATTTTGTTTAATTTTGTAAGAACATGCTTTCATTATTGTGCCATTTCAGAGACTACTTCTGTTGTTAAGGCAAAGGATATACCAATGGCTTTGGATCCGATATTGCTTGATCTCGCTATTTTGTCGCCAAAACCACCAATTTCTAAGTCAGCAAAGCCTGTGCGCTTTCAGAACGAAGGAAAGAAGTTATCTGTGCGTAGGGACTCAGTTGTTAAAGAGGGTCGCGGTGCTCTAGACGCCAAAAATATTGAACAAAAATGTACTTTCAAATTGGTTGGAGCTGAAAAAAAGGAAGGCGATAAAAAAGGAAAAGAAGGGATTAAGTTGATTAAAGTTTTAAAGTCATCTGAAAAGTTTAAACGTGAAGAATTGGATGGTGTGGAAAATAAAAATCCGAAGCCAGTTACTGGTGATCCACATGAAATTAAGCGAACGACCAATAACTCTGTTGAATCGATGATGAATGATAGGGAAATAAATAAAGATGCATCAGGCGATACTGTTTCAAGTGATAACAGTAATTTACTTTTAAAAGGGATGGGTAATGGAAAACTAATGAAAGCAGGTAAAAATAAGACAGATGTTACTGTTAGCAAAACTGATGAAATCCAACAGGCTGTATTGAATTTGGAAATTAAGCAGGTGGCAGACAGTGGTGAACCTGAGAGACGATTTGGTGTTGCTGATTCGGAGAACAGTATGTTATATTGTTTTTCTCCTTATAGGGTAGATGTTTTCTCATCGGTTTTCGATAGCTTGTACTTCCCATAAATTTTTACAAAATTTTGATTTTAAAGCTGATATCAGTACTCTGTTCATGTAAAACTAGATCATATGGATTATAACCAGTTTTTGATTTAGAAACTTACATTTAAACTGTTACTAGTAATGATGATTTCAAGAATTTTTATAGAAGGAAAACCACACCGAGAACTTGATAAAGTTCGAGAGGTTGAAGAGTTGGTTATGGAAAGAATTGTTGTTCCAGAAGATGATTTGAATGGAGATGAATCGACATCGCCCACTAATTCGGAAAGGAACCCTACTCCGGATAATGTTCTTTCATTTTCATTAATCTTGTTATAGATCTATCGGTTTTGAACGAACATAGTTATTTTGATTTACATTAACAAAAAATTTATTGTAAGTTTCATTTTAGACTCAATTTTCCGGAGTCTCTGTGATCTCATCGAATGAAAATCATGGAGATGGAGTTATTGAACTTGGACCACCAGCTTCTCCAGTATCGGGATTATGGTTAATTGTTTATTGACATTTTGTTTGATGTAGTTTCATTTCTTTTTTTTTTTTTTCAGAGGATTCATTTTTAAAGGCTAATTGCATAAATTGGATTATTTTAATTATTCAGTCTAGATTAATTCCTTTTATGATCTTGATATCTTTCGGAAGTAATATACTTTTTGTTAATTTTTGAGAAAAGACTTACGCTTGTGTATGTAGACTCATAATTTCTTCTTGCAACTCAAGTTTTGGTGTCGATAAAAGATTGAGAGTAATGAGAATGGAAAAAATTAATCAGTTTTTTTTTTTTTTTTTTTTTTTTTTTTTTTTTGTACAAAAAGTGGGAGAAATATGAAGATTCAGAACGTGAAATAGCCGTGAACCCTATGTGTTTGTTTGTTCCCTTTAGAATCAATCAAAATATTTGAAGTGATTTTATGCTTTGATTTTAAAAGAAGATAGTATGATTATTTATAAATAGTGGGAAAGTTAAAAATCAGTCTTGCATCAGTGGAATAATTTCGAGCATCTATCCTATATTTTTTCTTTCAAGGTGATGTTATTGAAGTGTAAAAGATGCTAAACTTTTACCTGACAAAACCTTATTCTTCATTCTCTTAGACCGATAATATCTTACCTTCATTCTTCTCTTATCAAAGCGTTTTGTAATAACTTTCCTTTTTCAAGAATAATTTTTATGAATAACAATAGAAACTTACAAGGATTTGGTTTCCGGGTTTTATATTTTGAAATTTTATAAGAATTTTCTGCCTTAATATTTTCGCTGTAATCTTGCTGCTGTAGTAAAAGAAGAATTGTGGAAGATAAAGATGATAAGTAAAGGTAATCAGTAATTATTCACATATTATTTTGCAAAGACAGATTTGCAGGTATTTATAATTCTTCGCTGCTGTTTCAGTGGACATGAATACTTATCACCATCAACAAGTGGTTTCATTGATTCTGCAGCAAGCGGTTCATTGAAAGCAGGCACGACAGATGTTGCAGGTTGTTCAAAAACTCCGTTGCATGGCAGTAAAAGTATATCACGGCATAAAAAGGCGCATGATCAGTTGCCAAAAATTTCTGAAAAGGTCTTTTGTTTAGATGCCTTTTTTAATTACATATTTAATTGCTTGGTATTTTATGGTATTAGATTTTATATTTTTTCGTTAAGACGTTTTATTTTAGAGATTTTTTTTCTTTTAAAATATTTTGTGAACTGAAGGTATGTTTCAGTTCCGAAAATACATTCATGTTGTAACGCATCCAAATGGTGGCGCTTCGATGCTTAAGGCAGATTGGTCGAAAATTAAAGAACATTTCAGTGGCTCCGAATTGGATGAATTTACTGTGGAATTTGTGACATTTGGATTGGCTGAAGTTGACAGCACGCCTGTTTTTGTAATCGCTGTTATTGAAAACGCTGCCGAATATCTTCAGGCAAAAATTATTTGTGAAATTTTCAGCGGAACCTTTTTGAAGTATTTTTTCTTTGTTAGCTTGTTGGAATTGGACGTGAGAATATGCAGATTGAAATGTTCGGTTTTCTAAACTTGTTCTGCTCTCTATCTTCTTTCAAAATAAGAATCTTGGTCTTTGTTTACAGAATGGCTTGGAATATTTTGCCAAGAAGTTCCCTCATATGCCGGTAAAGATAGGATCACTGACCAGTAAACAGTGTGTTAGTACGACGACTGTTTCCGAATATTATAATCATGTTATGGAAACTTGTCATCATGGAACTTTTAGGTAAGTTAATGATAGTTTGAGATCACGGCTAATTATTTTTGAAACATCTGTGGAGCCATCCGGAAATCTTCGTGATGCTTAGTGAGAAATTTGTAGGAAAGACCCCATCAATCGTTACATCACGGTGCGAGAAAAACAACTGTTGAGTATAGTCGAAGCGCTACTGGCATATGTTCCAGAAGCTTTAAACATTTTCGAGAAACAAAATGCATGTACTTAGCAGTTAAATACAGGTGAAACAAACCAATGCCAATTTGACTGGCCAGTTGTATTTCCAAACTATTTCAGAACTGCGAAATGTGGTGAGGATAGACTGTCTGGATTAGCTATTTGGTGTTTTAATGAACTGTTATACCATTTTAATTAAATCCTTACAGTATGGTTTGATTTGAATTTTTTTTTAGATATGGTCCGTTACATTCTCTGAGCCTGGTTGGAACGAGACAGGAAGAATGTGGCAATTATTTCAAAGTTTGCTTCATTTCATATTATACTAATATTGAGGTTATTTGTTCTCCGATATTTTTTGTGACTTTAATTTGATAATATTTTCAAGGAACTGATTGAATGGTTGGAAATGTTCCCAATGCTTAAGCTTCTGATGCCTTGGGGTAAATGGTCTGGAGCAGATCTCGAAAGTCCTTCTGATAGTGATGATGGACCCATTTTTTGGGTACGTCCTGGCGAACAGGTATGTTCATGGTTATATATAATAATTTGATCTTTTAAATTATTACAGTTTTTTTATGTTGCCCTTTGAACATTTACTTTATTAAATAATCTACTTTTTTTAATAGTAATATTTGCTGTTTTCTTATTGCTGTTATAGATGATAAGGACAGATGAGATAAAGGAAGATTCATCATCAAAAGTTAGAAAACGAAGCACATCAGTTCGACCACATGTACCTTCCTACAGGTTTGAAATGTTCTTAAGTATTTATCCTTTGATATGATTGCCATTCGTATCAAATGTTTATTATTCCTGATTTTTGATGAAAATGCTATTTTTTTTTAAGGTACCGAGAACCACGTGAGTTCTTTTTCGAAGATCGGACACCGTGTCATGCAGATCATGTAGGTGATGGGTTGGAAAGGCGTACAACTGCTGCAGTCGGTGTACTTCAATCGATCTATGGACCAATGGAAAAGAAGAAGTGAATTTTATTAAATTTCTTCCATTGACGAAGATTGCTGTATAATCTTACAAATTTTCATTAAATCAAATTAAAGCCAGCTGTGTAAGACAAATTTGCTATTACAGATTTGTATTTTTGCAGGAGTAAAATAGGAAGAAGAGCGGTAAAAGATGTCATTTGTTTTCATGCAAGTGATTTCGAAAGAATTGTTGATGAGTTGCAGTTAGATCTTTATGAACCTCCGATGTCGCAAGTATAATCAATTCTTAAATTTCGTTTACAGTCATTCTGGAGTTTACAGTTGAGATTTATTGAAATTCTGCTTCTGTTGATTTTGGTAACATTTTGCTGCTTTCTAATTTGCTGTAATTCAGATGAAAAATCCTCTCTTGATTACACTTTAATTTCAGTGTGTACAGTGGGTTGAAGAGGCAAAACTGAATCAGTTAAGAAGAGAAGGCGTTCGTTATTCACGCTTTCTGGTACGTTTTATGCTTTAGTTCTTAAATGTCGAACTTACTGATTATTCATTTAATATCCGCATTTTTAAGATTATGATGGATGAGGATAAGAATGATTGGAGGCATTCTTTCCTAGGAAAGTTTAAAAATTATTTAAAGAATTTATCCGCATTGCTGCATAATTACTATTATTTTCATTAATTTTTTAGTTGCATGACAATGATGCTTACTTTCTGCCTCGGAAAATAATCCATCAATTTCGAACTATAAGTGCTTGCGCTTCAATTGCTTGGCATGTGCGCCTTAAGCAGTATTATAGCGATAGTTCGGAAATGGAAAAAGATGAAAATGACGAGATTGTGAAAGAAACGGATGTGCAGGAGAATGAAAGTGGAAATTTTCGGAAACGAAAGAAAGATGGCACGAGAAAATATGGAAAGTATAAGGGGTAAGCTTTCATGTTCTGTTATTCTTAAGTTCAACTGTTTTGTATTTAAAAAGGCCGGGAAGAGAGGTGAATTAGCTTTCATACTTTAACATTATTCAAATTTTTTGTTCCTTCAGAAAGGATCGTGCAAAAAAAGCGAAACGTTCGGGTGATTGTGAATCAAAATCTTCCAAATGATGGAATTTGTTATGGCTTAAAGTCGACAACATCAATTCAATGCATTCCTTTCACAAATGGAGGTAAATAAATTAGTGTCTTCCCGATAAATTTTTTTGCTATTGCTTTGGAACCAAAACTTCCCTCTTAGTTGTTAAGCTCGTCAAATCCTAATCCAACATTTAGAAAGCAGATTTTCTAGATGTAGTTTTCCTAAATATTTGTCTTGTTCTGTTGTTACGATTCATGTGTAGTTATTGACCTATTTTCTGCTCCTTGCCTCCATTAATTGCTCTCTTAAATGTTCATGTGGCCATTACCAGCCTTATTGGTACCTTAGGGCTAACTTTACGCTTATACGTGGTATCTCTCTGCTTGTTCATGCAAGTCCATTATCTATAATTTATCTAAATTTTTGTGCTCTTTATGTATTGCATTTGAATTTGATTAAAGTGTCATGATTTATGTCTTTGTTACTATTTATATCTTTTATTATTTTTGATTATTTTAATGTCACCAGTTCTCTGTTCCTCATTACTTTTAAAGAATCTAATTTTTTATTTGACTGATCAATTCTTGAAATATTGGTAAACGTATTAGTACATCAGTCAAGATATCCTATGTTAAAACTATCATTGTTTTGATGAGCACGAAATCAGCTTATAATTTTTTATTTTAACCAGAAGTTTTACGCGATTTGAAAAAAGTTATGTTTATGAATATATTCTTGATCGTTTTATTTCTCTTTTAGTTATAAATTTCATCAGGAATGTAATCAAATGGAATCTCTTGTATTATATACATTTGTCTTCTTTCATTTTCAGTAATCTACTTGAAGTGAATGTTTGTTTTTAAGGTTTGTATTCATAATGAATCTCAAACCATAAGAATAGCGCATTTATAGAATATTTTTTTTGTTTTATTCAGCATGGAACGCATATTTTAAATGATGCTCCTTTTGCAGTAGTAACAGTTGTGCTTATGTGCGACGCAATAACAAGTCTTAAAATAGACTCAAAAACTGTGTAGTCGCCTGGTCCTGAAACCTTCAAATTTTGTAATATTTTCTGGGTAGCTGGTGAGAACCACAAATTATTGCTGAAGTTGAATATGAACGAAGTTTGATTTGCCTTTTGTTTGATTTCGAAGTCATTAAAAAGTGATAAGGTGTGGAATCATCTACATCTATATAAATAAACATGTAAATGCTATTTGTTACTTCGCAATGAACTTCTCAAATTCTCTACCGATTTTTTTCAAATTTTGACGTAACTTTGCATTCGAGTAGGCGAATGTTCTTATACAGACATACTTACTTTGTCTCACTTGTTAAACGCAACAATGTGCGTGACAACTAAAAGTACGTGAGAGAGCGGAGTTTATTGACTCCGCCTTTCTTTTTTCTTTCATTCTCCTCCTATCTCTCTAATAGTAAAAATAATAAGCCTTCCTTTTTTTCTCTCTCTCCTTCTTCCTCCCATTTCTCTAATAATGATTGACAATTAATTAATATTATGTAATAACAATTATAATCCGCTTTTCTTTTTTTCTCTCATTCTCCCTATACCTCCCACCTCTCTCTCTCCGTTGCTAACTTTATTCTTATTACATTACGCGGATTTATTTATCCAAGGAAATAAGGAAAAAAATGATAAGAAGAATTAAAATGCTTTCTGATATGGCATGTAAATATAAAAATTTTTGGATTTCTAACAAGTCTGAGAAAGCATATATGAAATTAAATATTCCTCAGCTAATGTTTGAGCAAAAAGGCATTTGCGATCAAATAATGCAAACTGTCAGTAAGGGAGTTAAGAGAAATCTTTTTAGATGCGCTAGGAGGAACTCGTAAAACATTCCCAATTAGATTGATTTTGGCAACAAATCAATCCCAAAGTTTAGCTTTTGCATCATCCGAAAAAGCTGCAATGTTGCTATCAGGTGTAAGAACTGCTCATTTCGCATTGAAATTGCCATTGACCATGTAGTACATTGAAATTCCGACAAGCAATATTTTCAAAGCATCCAGTGTGAGGAAAATATTGCAAAAATGCAAACTTATTGTTTGGGATGAATGCACAATGGCGCACAAAAAATCGGTCGAGGCTCTTGATCGATCATTCCTAAGTCGGCACCAAAGAACGAAATAAATGCTTGTCTGAAATACTTTGCTTCGTGATGACACGTAAAGACGTTAAAATTAACTACAAATATGCATGTTTAGCTGCAAAACGATCGATCAGCTGGAATATTCTCACATCAATTGCTGGAAATTGGGAACGGAAAGGTGCCAGTTGATTGACTACAGGAGAAATTTCATTGCCACATAACTTCTGCAATTTAGTAACGTCAACAGAAGAGTTGGTTGAAAAAATATTTCCGAAATTCAAACCAATTATAGAAAATCATGATTGGCCAAGTGAACATACTATTCTTGCGGCAAAGCACAAAGATGTTCGACTTCACAATACGAACTTCACAATATTATTCAGTCTAACATTTAAAGCGAGGCAGTCATATAGTCAGCACTATTTTGGAAGTAGATGAAGCTATTAATTAAATAATGGAATTTTCGAATTTACTCCATTTGCCAGAAATACCCCCCGCATGTACTGCAATTGGAAATTGGCGTGTTAATTATCATGTTGCGAAATATCAATCAGCCAAAACTTTACGACGGCATATTAAAAAATTAATGAGTAATGTCGTAAAGCAACAATGTTGACAGGACCTTTCAAAGGTGAAGATGTCCTTATTCCTCGCATTCCTATGATTTCAACGAATTTGCTATTTCAGTTTAAGGGTTTGCAATTGCCAATTCGATTGGCATTTTTATTCACTATCAACAAAATAAATTTTTGTGCTCAGGGTCAATCTTTAGAATTGTGCGGTTCTTTTATATTTTAATAGATTGCTTCTCACATGGACATACTAGCACTATATGTTGCGTGTTCCAGAATTGGCAAACCAGACAATCTCTATTTCTATACAGACAATGGAACAACGAAAAATATTGCAGATCTTCAAGTATTGTGAAATTAAACATATTAAATGTGGGCGAAAACTGAAAGATGTTAAATAACGCCATGACAATAATTTTAAACAAGAAATATAAAGGTCAAGTGGCGCAATATAGTTTCAAAGAGACGACAGACATGTTTACCACCAAAATGTTTCAATTCACAGACAAACAGCAAAGATCATCAGCAATAGTTCGTAGTTCCAAGTGTTCTAGTTCGACAGTTCAAAGCGAGTAGAACAACAATAGAAATATCGGACAATTCACTTGAATAGTATTCTTCTTTATTATTGACAAAGGAAAGAATAACCCAGTGATTAATTTGTCTGGATCTTCTCTGATAATTGTTATGAAGATACACTCTTCATCAATCAATAAAACATTTTTCAACAGCATTCATCTCTATCACACAAGACAAAAAAACCTTTTCACACTTATTGCTGACCTAGCCTAATCACAATAGCAAGAATCAGTCTCCAATCCAACCAAATCACGAATCAATTACAAAGTATCAATTTTTTTCCCAACACTAGAAACATGCGCTTTCTCTTTTCTTCTTTTCCACTTAATCAGACTGAGCTAAAGCAATGCGTGTATAAAAACATGCGCGTATTCGAATGCAAAGATGTGTCAAAATTTCAAAGCAATAGATAAGAACTTTTCGATATCTGAGATTTTGAATTAATAGATAAAGCGCGTATTGAAGAACTTTCGAAGGTTTAAGATTTTGAACAAACAAATATTCATGTTTTCCTTCAAATAGTTTAGCTGGAACTGGACACGCGAAGCGTGGCCGGCCCCCATAGACTCCGCGTGGCCAATCCAGCTAGTAAACTAATATATTTGAACTATTTTAATAAGACGTTTACTGCGAATGACATGAAGACAGCGATCTGCTTTTCTTAGCAGTGACTGTAATGGATGGATGCGGGCAGTAGGTTTCAATTGCATGTACTTAATTGTTTATATTATTATTAACCTTCTGCGACTGCTGTGCCCAACTCGAAAATTTCGGTTCTTGGCTTCATAACGAATAAAGATTCAAGCCTCGAACAAAGACTAAGCGCGTTCTTTAAATTGTTTCCATTGATGACTACATTCCAAAACACGATGAAATTACAGTTCTAAAATTGTTTACTTTCTTCATGTAATTAGAAAACCCCGATTCTTAATACAACATTACCTTTGAGACTATGGTCGATGCTGAGAAATGTTAGGCTGGCGATAAATGCAGTTACGTCCCATGATGTGGGATTTTCTAGCGTTTGAGATTGTTTACAGGTAGTTCCCCTAATATTTATTGTATTATAGGTATGCCAATTCTATTTTTGAAGCGTCTTGTCAGGAATATCTGACCACACTTTTAATTTATTTTGCTGAAATCGTAATTTCTGTTTTAAAATAATTTCCAGAAAAACATTTCTGAAGAACTTCTGGATTATACAGTTAATTAATTCCACTATTCAACTTGTTTCTTAAGACGTGCGATTTAAACGCACAAAACCATATCGAATATGAAATTTAAACAACAAGTCTGGTATATGAAAGATGTGGGATCTAGTACTTATAAGCTTAAAGTTTCTATTGAATCTGAATACAAATCACAACATTTCCATTGGTCTGTTTCTTCTCTGATTGAGTATGGTAAAACATGCGAATTGCAAAGCTAGATAAGATTATTTGACTGCATGCATCCAAATCTATCGGCAGAGTGATCAAAGGAATCGGACTGATTCCTAAATAAAACTAAACGCATTTATTATGGTTTTCTGAAAAAGACTTGCTTTAAACTCTGCATTCAGTCAGTTTTATTCTTGTTCAAGAAATTCCAACAAAAAAAGCCATCTGTAGTAAAAATTTTTTTTTTCCTTCAGAAAGCAGTTATATACTTCATTACATCTCAAGACTTTCGATTATTTAAAACTTGGTAGAGTAAATCAAGCGTCAATATAAATCCTTAAATGATTGGATTTTCTCTACAAATTATATTAAACGAATTTACATCTTCATCAAAAATTTCTTCTTAAAGCTCCGAAAACTTTCAAAAACTTCGAAGGATGTTCACAACTTTTCCTAATAATTTATATCGTTTATGTCAAACTGAATTTGGTCGCTAAACACAGAGCAATCAATAAAGAATCATTTGAAGCGGCAAGTTTTCGTCAATAATTTCTACTTTAAAAGACCTTGGAAGGAAGAAATGCAATCATAAATGGGAAGGTGAAATGAGGAAACAATGTGAATGGGTTAAAATTACTGCCTAGATTTTCGCTTTACTGAACAGAACTATCGTTTTTTTTTTTCTTTTTT
The DNA here is from genome assembly GCA_002249935.1 of Onchocerca flexuosa. NCBI lineage: Eukaryota > Metazoa > Nematoda > Chromadorea > Rhabditida > Onchocercidae > Onchocerca > Onchocerca flexuosa. Next base: position 991,712 of record KZ269990.1, on the reverse strand, counting down.
TCTTTTTTTTGTCCTCATTTTTGCTCTTCTTTATTTTCTTCTCAAGCTTAAAAAATTTGAACCTTTTGGAATTCATCAATTATTGAATAATTATGATATACGAGACAAATCAAAGACAAAAAGTGAAAGATTCAAATGTATTTGATAGCAATGTTTTCTGTCACAGTCAGTTCAACATTCACTGATTTACTGCATCCAGTATTGTAGATTCTCTAATCTTCTGCCTACCATAGCATGCGGATTTTCTTCCATTTTATCATTGAGCATATTTGATGTTTAAAATTTGCAGATTATAATTTGAAATGCTACAAGCTATCGTTTGAAATTTCAAAATATTGCTGTCGTAACAATTATTATAGAAGCGAAAAACCAATATAGTCTTTCTTCAATAGCTAAGAAGTTGTCAATTTTGCATTAAACGATTTTTTAAATAAGAAATAAAATGTATCTTTGAACGAATAATTATCATCATTTATTGCTTAGTTTATTATGTTAGAAACTAAATATTGTCAAATATGAATCATTCGAATGATCAATTATGGCTAGCTTTTCATGGCATTTGATAGGAATTCCCTCAACTTCATAGGAATTTCCTCAATAGATAAATCACTAACAATCAAACTGATCAAACTGAAAACTTTAAAAATTACGTCAACAATCTGAAAGTTAACAACTGCGCAACATCCTCAAATGATTTGGATTGCTATTGCAACAATTCATCTTCTGTTTGCACAACTCAGCAATTTCTATCAATTCATTTAGTTTAGAGTTTTGTCATTTTTCTAGAGTATCCAGAATCTTTTAATGTTATTTTCAAGTATGCATGTGATCGAACAGTCCATTTGACGAGCATAAACCTTATGAGTCATCAATAACTTGGCTAGTTTATTTAGACTGTTTTTAAATACTAAATTGTTTGATTGTCTTAAATATTTTTGAATTATCTAATATTTGAAATTCTGGCACTTCTTCCGAAAGAAGCAGTGGAAGTTTTAGTGATTCACCTGCATGAAAGAACGACATTATTATGAATTTATTGATTGAAAATACAAATATATGATTTTATTATTTAATTCTCAATTAAAAACTCACTTCTAAGCTGTCTTATGCACTTTGTAGAAATTCAGGGAGCCTTTTATTGAATGAAATATAAATATTATGAAGCAGAATGAATAATTTTGATGGATAGGTGGTAAACCGGTTCCAAGCAAAGCAATGTTTGTATAAATTTATCACAGTCTGTAAATGTAATGATGCTTCTAGCCATCTAACTGAGTAACTCATTTCAATTTTCTTTTTTTAACTTTACTATCTCTCATTTTTACCATTAACAGTACTGGCAACAGTGATTGAATAAATTGGCATAAAAAGTGCTGCATTTCGAACCATCTCTTTGAAGCATTACGATTGAAAATTAATCAACTAGACAAAATTTTGGTAGAATTCTTCATGTATTTGTTGCTTCCGGAACAACTAAATTTATCTTCCATCGAGTCTTAAATCGTGAAAAGGATGCTCTCAACAAATAAAATGTCTGGTATGTGCTAATTAAAATCAATTTTCGTTCTCATTTCAGACAAAACGTAATTTTATCAAGAATAATTCCAGACTTTCGTGATACTCCACAAGTATTTCTAGAACTTGCTTCCTCATCTGTTCAAATAAATCACTTTTTGAACACTAACCCAATATTAATGTTTCGATGGATATAATCTCAATGCCGATTACACTGGTATGCAAAGCTTTTGTAATTGATGTTTATTGAAAAATCGATCTCACTTCCTCTTTTCCTATGCTTACACTCACTTACGTCTCATTGAAGGATAATTAGACATTCAGGAACATTTAGAACTGAGTGGTGGTTATTTACGAGTCAACCATCAACGCACCATCATACCTCTCATATATCCATTACATTTGTCTCAATGTTCTCTATGCTTTGGTCTCGACCGAACCATCTGTACCTACCTTATAAAATTTACTATTCTTCCACAAAATATTTTATCAATCCAACTTCATTAACCCTCCATTCATTTATTGTCAATTTTATCACTTAAGGGCGGTGCTTCTTTGATTTTCTTCTAAAACATACAATCCTCATTTTTAAATTCTTTCTCATTTTTAATTCTAGCACAGTTTTAAAATTATTGAATTTCAAAAAATAGCTCAGAAGGTTACCATAAATATTAGAGTTTCTCAAAAATATGATTAAATATGAGACTTCCAAATTGAAATTTGAAAATAGAACGATTTAGTTTAAAATCAAGATTCCCAGTCGAAGAAGTTTGGAAAGTTATATATTAAAAATCTGAAAATCGAATGAAACTGGAAAAAAATGAAGTATTTTCTCAAACAAATGTTGAGCGAAACTTCGTTAGCTCCAGTTTCTTTCCAGAATTGTTTCAAAAAAATTCGAAAGTCGTACAACATATCAGTCTTTCTCGTACATACTGCTTGTCAGCTTTGTGAGTGCTGTAAAAAAAAATTTCCAATAAATTATCATCCGAACTATTTTACACTGATCACATTTGGTAGATTGCTTCTATCTTTTTACAGCTTTAATGCAGCTTTTCTTTGAAATTAAAAAAATGGCGTATATATGTGCTTCGATTCACGTTGAATTATACTTTAATTATTATTATTATTCTTTTTTTTGGCTAGTTTTATTTGCGGAACGTGTTCAGCAATAAGTTATTACGATATTTTTGAAAGTTGCATTCAGAATATTAATGATAATTACTCGCTATTAATCACGATAGAAATGCAAACAAAATTTGTCATTCAGCGCCTACTGAAAATCGCATTTTTAACTATGGCAAAAAATTTCTTATCAGCTTTGCTAATTTTGAGAATTAGTAACTGAATTCATGAAAAATGAAATTTCTCAACTCTGAATTTTTCTGTATCATTTAACAATTCAAAGGTTTAGTTTAATGAATTTACGTACATTTTTTAATTGTAAATAAATTTATTTCTCAAGAGTAATATCTAAGCCATTTCATACATTCGAATTGCTGCTTTCAGAATGTTACTGATTTTCTTGCTCGTGATTGGTTCTGCAGTATCAGAAAGGTATGTTATATTTACAAGCTTTATTAATGTTGAGAATTGGTGTCTGAATTCATGAAAAATAGTGAAATTTCCAACTTTGAAGTTTTGTTTATCGTTTTTTTATTTATCACTTAACAATTCAGAGGTTCCGTTTTATGAATTTATGTTGATTTTGTGAGCAATATTTTCGAATTGATTCGAATTTCTGGACTCGCAATATATAATACCATGTTACAGTAACTATTATGGAAAGCAACGTTTGGAACGTATACCTTATTTTCTCTCCACTCCATCCAACAGCAGTTTCCGTGAAGGTTCAGCTGTTCGACTTACTTGTGAAGCAACAGGTCCGGAAAGTACAGTTTCTTTTTGAGAATAAATTTTTATAAATAAGAATTAAGGTTTTTTCACAGAGGAATGCATAACGACCTAGCTAGGCTGAAATATCTGGATACCATGCTCATAAATTGTGTGCATCGATCCTACCTTATCAGCATAACGCTCATCTTCGAATTGCAGCTACACAGATCAAAGACCACTTCAAACGGAAATAAGACTTTCGTTACCTGTTCATAGTGATGGCAGTTGATCGCTAGCATATCTGCATTATTAGGGTTTCTAATACGAGAACTGACATTCAGGAGTTCTATTGTTAACAACTGATTGCAGAAGTAGGTCAGCGTATACCCACAAATTCCGAGGTTGCAAATGGCAACATCGTTATCAATTAAGACGAATGAAATAAGTCCTGCTGACTTAAGAGAGATGAAAATTATCTGATTAACTGATTAACAAGATCTGATTAACATTCTGATTAACAGATTTCATTAGCATTAAACAATGTGAACCAACCATTCAACGATTCGTTTTATCATGAAAATAGTGCTTAGTGCTCCTTAAAAAGTTCAGGAATAAATCTACATCCGCTATGTTGGTGTTCGTTGTCGGATGTAGATTTATTTCTGAATTGAAGCATTTCTCAGCAAAACTTTTTCCATGATAAAAGTAATTGATTTCGGCATGTAAAGTTGAATTGATAAATTCTATTTATTTTCCCAGTTCAGTTATGTCAACTTTTTGAAATATGAAAGATTTTTAAGCTAAACCGCGGCCAGTCATTACATGGTATTTCAAAGGTGAACAAATTCGTCCAACTCACAAATATTCATTAAATTTGGATAATTCTGTATTCAGCATTTATCCATTCCAGAAAAGCGATGTTGGGAAGTAAGTTTCGCATTCAAATTGTTTATAACATTTATATGGATCGCTGATATCAATAATTACAATATTTCATTCTAATTTTGTTTCCCTTTACAGAAACCTACCAATAATTACAAATTCAAGTTTGATTTTCGAGAAATTACAAATAATTTATTGATTTGAGAAACTATAATTTCAACAGCAAACAGGCAAAAAAGATGAGTAACCCTCACTTTCTCAAAATCAAACTCGTTATCTTTGGAATTCGAAAAAAAAAAAAAAAAAAATCCATTAGGTGAAAGATGGCTCATGTGCTAAATTGCAATCTCTTGAAAAGTGTGATGAAAATCCATAATGTGAAGGATTATAAGAGAATATCATTAATGATCAAAATGTTTATGAACATTTATTCCATAATTTAAGGCACGAATTACTCATATAAAGATGTAGAATCTTTCCTCAGATTTACATTGGGGGTAAAGAATAAACAAGAGAGAAGAAAGTCGAAGAAATAGAAGATTAGTATTTCCGCAATTTTTAATTGCAGTTTTAGAAACTTTTCAAAATTAATCGTTATTTTGCTGGAAAAAAAATTTTGCTTAATTCAATTGCGACTTTCTTATTAATCAAATGTTCAGTACAGACTTTTTATTGTGCTACTATTCATTTCCGGTGCTCTTGCTTTAAATATTTTAGCTTTGAAATTGCCAATGCAAATTGTTATTTAAGTGGTTCAGATACATTTGCGTAGCCAATAATCAAAATGGTCAAATTGAACACTCTTTCGAGTTGCAAATCCTCAACAATTCAGCTCCACTTATTGTGGATAGTCCGGAATCAAAAGTAGTTAATCCAGGTGAACAAGTTACTTTTGTTTGCCGAGCTGCCGGACAGCCACCCCCATCCATAAAATGGTATTTTAATGGTATGGAAATATCGTACGACGATCTACATGTTGAGGTTTTCAATTCTATTTGATCATTTCAAATCACATCTAGTCATTATTGTCTTGAAATATTCAGAATTTTTACAATAATTATAAATATATGGTGCTGCGATTTTAACTAATATGATAAAAGCTGATTTAAGTTAACACAACGGGACAATGAGCTGACGATAATACATGCTACCCGAGAAGATGAAGGTGTTTATCAGTGTATTGCACGCAATGTACTGGGAATGGCGAGCGCTGATGCAACTCTTAAAGTTTACCTTCCAAATCAACAAGCTCTAGATGAATCCTTAACTAATCAAATTCTCAAAAATATTGTCAAAGAAGCTAAAGAAAACGTTGACAGGTTAATTTTCAGTGAAATTTCACGAAATTACCAAATTTCATTTAATTCTTGCTCCGAATATTTTAATCCCACTGATTTTAATTTAATGATTTTGTACATATAGATCTGTAATTATTCTTTTGGGAAAAATCTGAGTTCTAGAGCGATAAATCAATCAAAATCTACAATTAACAATGGTGAAATGTCGCCATGGGAGTTCATGAAAATGTTTAAATTCAACGTACCACAAAATGCTGCGCTGACCAAAGCAAGGGAAATCTATGAACAAAGCTTATTGCTTGTCCAAAAATACGTTCGTGATGGTAGGTTAATAGCTTAAACTTTAAAATTTGATCTCGTTTATTTTGCAACCTTCTTAGTTTATTAAATTTTGGTCATTCAAAGATCTCCTATCCTTTAGGTTTAAAATTCCCAGTTTATCAGTTGCCAACAAACTTTTCGTTTGAATCGATTCTAGCGGTGTCGAATATCCAGACAATCATGGAACTTTCCGGATGTGTTACTGGGCCATTTCGAAATCCGTGTACTGACATGTGTCTTTACACTAAATACAGGTTTTGCAAAAAAAAAAATTTAAATTTCTGTTCTCATTGAGAGCCATTTTAGGATATGTTCAGAATGACACAATCTTTTATATATACTTCAAGTTTTTTTTCAAAATAAGTGAAAACATATTCTCTCGATGTCTTAAAGGACATATGATGGACAGTGCAATAACATGGAGCATCAGTTCTGGGGAGTTGCACAAACACCATTTCGCCGAAATTTACCTCCTATATATGAGAATGGTTTCAATACGCCAGTTGGATGGAATCCTGAAAAACTTTATTTTGGATTCAAGAAACCAAATCCACGACTTGTTTCTATGAAGATCATCTCAACGGAAGAAATAACCCCACATTTCGGTTATACGGCCATGATGAAACAATGGGGACAATTTCTGGGTACTTCTAGCGAATTAGTTAACGCTAAGCCCTATTCAGTAAATTACTTCAAAAAAAAAAAAAAAAAAAAATTAAAATATCTAGCACTCT